>BQKN01000266.1:69112-109955 GCA_022839385.1 Asparagus kiusianus
TAGAGTTTATCTCCCTTGTTGGTTTCTTCCCTACAAGTAAAGATCAAAGATATATCTTTCAAGTTAATTAGAAAGAAATTAGTTAGTCAATACAGAAGTTTACCCTGCCTAGCACTGATACTATAGAATCAAAAGTTCTAGCTGAGTCAGATTTGTGTTGAAAATTCTTCCTGAAATTATTCAGTTACGGGACCCCTAACCCTAATATTGTTATAATATCACTTAAAAGACCCTTTCACAAATTAAAACTGCCCATCAACTAAATGATTATTATAAATATGATTATATTAGTGCTTTTAATAACATTATTGAGATCTCATGTAGTCTATACAGAAATGGCATCTTCATCCTCCACTGGGTCAAACTCCCCTTGTGCAGCTTGCAAGTTCTTGAGGAGGAAATGCATGCCAGGCTGCATCTTTGCTCCCTACTTCCCTCCAGAAGAGCCTCAGAAATTCATCAATGTTCACAAGATTTTTGGAGCTAGCAACGTGACAAAGATCCTCAACGATCTCCTCCCTCATCAGAGAGAAGATGCTGTGAACTCTCTCGCATATGAGGCTGAGGCGAGGATCAAAGATCCAGTGTATGGCTGCGTTGGCGCTATATCAGTTCTTCAGAGAGAGGTTCAGAGGCTTCAGAAGGAGCTTGAGGCTGCCAATGCTGATCTACTTCGATTAGCATGCGGCGATATCCCTTCGGGGTTTTCGCTGCCGATGCAAATTGGACCGCAGCCAGCTCCTCCCTATAATTATCAGCCTTCCCTTCCTCCTCATTCTACTTTACCTATCCCTTATAACCCTCATAGTAATAATCCTAATCCTGATAATAATAATAACACCAGTACTCCTCATAACCCTTTAAGTGACATAAATAGGAGGCGA
Source organism: Asparagus kiusianus (assembly GCA_022839385.1). Lineage (NCBI taxonomy): Eukaryota > Viridiplantae > Streptophyta > Magnoliopsida > Asparagales > Asparagaceae > Asparagus > Asparagus kiusianus. The sequence goes on from BQKN01000266.1 coordinate 69,997, forward strand.
GGAGGCTTTGATATTCCTTGAAATTTGTAGTATGCATTAATCATGGTAAGTGCTATGGATTCTATATTCGTACAAAAGTAATTAAATAAGGATTACATTTTGTTGAACCATATTACATGTGTATGATGAATTGTGCCATTCCTGTTTATGACTGCATCTATATGTATATGTATATGTATATATGTCTATAGACACACACACATACATATATACATAAATACATAAATACATACACGCACACATATATTATATATGTATACATACATACATATACAATTTTTTTTATTTTTTGAGTTGGGTGGAGGTTATATTCTCTTTGCTAGTGTCCTGGGGAAAATTCTGCATGCTTTATTAATGTAGAAATGAATAAGTGTTTGTTCTTATATTCTCATTCTTAGTTTTAGTTTAGTATTTTGCAACCTTTGATCCTCTGGGAGAACCCACCTATTGAACAATGATTACATACACTGTAAAAAGAATGCTAGTACTAGGTCATCCTTATGATAAGCCACACTTAATTAATTGGATCCTCCATGCAAGGGATTATTATATAGCTAACCCTAAGATCAAAGGTCCTGATATATTTATACCCCTTTATGATCTTCAGATGTTAAATAATTAAGTAGATCAAATAATCATCGATTTGTGTTGGATTGGCACAACATATATAAACAAGAAATTTAGATGAAAAATAAAATAAAATTAAGAAAAGATAGAGAAAAATGTCGGGTTTATTCAACCAATAAAGATACAATAAGCAAGATATGTCCTTTGTTTGTTGGTGGATTCCCACAACACGAAAAAAGATAAATAAATAAGTATGAATAGACGAGATTTTCCTGGGGAAAATTCTGCTTTTCTAATGTAGAAATGAGCAAGTGTTTGTTCTTATATTCTCATTCTTAGTTTTAGTTTAGTATTTTGCAACCTTTGATCTTTTGGGAGAAGCCACCTGTTGAACAGTGATTACATACACTGTAAAAAGAATGCTAGTACTAAGTCATCCTTATGATAAGCCACAATTAATTAATTGGATCCTCCGTGCAAGGGTTTATTATATAGCTAACCCTAAGATCAAAGGTCCTGATATATTTATCCCCCTTTATGATCTTCAGATGTTATAAATCTTAAAAAGGGGAAGAGAATGAAGCAATAATACATACATGTATTATGCATAATTATATCTAAGATCGTTATATGATTAGTTTAACAATTCATTGATTCTATGGTTCTTATTTGTTTGTTTGGCTTTCTTGTATTGTTTAGTGGGGGTGTTTTGCAATTGTCCATGCATGCATGCGTTCAAGAGAATAAATTCTCCTTTAGATTATGTGAAGAGGACTTCATTAGGACAGCACAATACATGATCATCAGTATATTGTTCAGATTTTTCTTTGCTGGATATTGTCTTCACACTGTTTGAGGCCTCTCATCATTTTGTATAGATCTTACTATGCGTGATGTATAAGGGCACAGTAGACTACTACTGTAGGAATTTTCACTTTCTAAATGATCTTAAAAGTTAGTCTATTTTTATAATTCCATGCTCACACATACATACGCATTTATAGCTCTTTTGAAATGATTTTTTTAAATTTTTTTTGGTTGATTACGACATTGCTCGAAATTTCTTTAGTGCGATTTATATCACAAATCAATTGTAACTTTTTTTAACTGAAAAATAGGGACGGAGCCCTGCTCATATATTATAGCAGCACTGGATATGAAGAAAATACAAAATATTCACAGAAAGCTAGAACCAAAAAACAAAAACCAGAAAATAACATAAGCTAAGGGAACAGAGAGAGCATAGGGAGATAAGGAGCGGACCTAGTCGTCACCTGTCAACCCCATAGCTCTCTGAGTTCCAACATAACCCATCAACCCTAACCTCACAACACTAAACCAGCTATATAGACAACATTACTGGAGAATCAAAAGCTAACTAAGATTTTATGAAACAGTCCACAGAGACAAGAAGGTTTCCTGAGATCCAAAACCAAAAGAGAGAAGCAAAAGGAAAAGGACACTTCCTTGATCTTGCGTAAAGATATCTCCTTACTCTTGCGAAAAGTAGTCTCCAACATCATCTTCTGCTTTCCTTCTAGCAATTTCTTCAAACTTCAGCTTGATTACAGCTCTGTGGATCCTTCTAGCCAACCCGATCTTCCTCAGCACCTGTCCAAAACAGTGTGTATCACGCTATATTAGCTGCAAGCTTATCATGATTAGGCAGTTTATCTTTGAATATAAGATAATTACGACTATTCCAAATCCACCAACAACAACAAGGTAGAAGAACTTTCCAAACTTGCTTAATATCGTTGGTATGCCAGTGATTGTCCTTGATAAGAATCAAATCGTCCAAGTGATGAGGCCAACTAGCTGGATTGCTGTCGGGGAGAAGGGCAGACCAAACGGTGATGGCGAAGGGACATTTAATGAAGAGGTGGTCCAGATCCTCAATACCCAGTGAACAGAATGGACATCGAGGGTCTCCGGACCAACCTTTAGAGACCAAATTGGCCCTGGTGTTGAGCCTATGCTTACTAACAATCCAAAAGAAGACCTTCACTTTTAGAGAAACCGGAGATGTCCAAATAAAATTGTATAGAGAAAAGTTTATACCCACAGAAGTCAAGGCAGAGTATAGAGATTTAACAGAGAATTGACCTGAAGATTGCATAGGCCACCATAAACTATCTGGTGCAGAACTATCGTTACAGGTGAAAGGTTCCAAAAAGGAGTAAAACTTAAGGGTCTCTTGTCTATCCTCATGAGTGATACCTCTCCTAAGAATGGCGTGCCATTGCCACACATTGTTGAGCTTGATACCTTGAGAGCGAATGATACAGTCAGAAGAGAATGCAAGGTTATACACTTTGGGATATATACTCCTCAATGAATTTGCACTTGTCCACTTGTCTGTCCAGAACCTGCATGCTCGATCATTACCAATATTCCATCTAGCAAAGCTGAAAAAATCTGGTGAATAGAGTACAGATCTTTGATAAGTTTGGAAGCATGGGAGGTGAGAATATGAGCAACAGGATTAGCACTATCTTTAGAGTATAGGGAGAAAACCACTTTGCTGACGAGAGACTGTCTATCAAAAAACTTTCAGATCCATTTTGATAGAAGAGCGATGTTAAATGATTCTAATTGAGTGACACCCAGGCCTCCCTCTTTTTTCTGCCTGCAGACAGTACCCCAGGAGACCAAGTTTCTAACTGTGGATGAATGATGATTGTCATTCCATAAAAAATTTCTCCTAATTTTGTCGATTGCTTTGATGAGCCACCTAGGTAGCTTGAAGAAAGATGAGTAATATAGAGGAATGGAAGAAAGAACAGAGTTAAGGAGGGTCAATCTACCACCCAGAGACAGTAATCTACTTTTCCAAAGAGAGTTTTTTTGAGAAAGAATCAAGTAGAGGTTGCCATTCTCTTTTGGAAATAGAGTCATACTTGAGAGGAAGTCTCAGGTAGGAGAAAGGAAGGGAGCCAACCGAACAGTTGAGGAGATTAGCAAGTTGAGACCCTTTTTGTGGAAATTTACCAAGATAAAACATATTTGATTTGATATGATTTACTCTCAGGCCAGAAATGTTAGCAAAGATAAGCAGGATGGCCTTTAAAGTAATCATATCAGCAGGAAGAGCTTTAGAAAAAATGATTGTATCATCCGCAAATTGAAGGGATCTTATCTTGTTCAGTTCCCCTTTGAGGTTGAGTTGAGATAAATCACCTGCGTCAGCGTTATTGATAAGCATTCTGTTAAGCACATCAACCACCAAAAGGAAAAGCATAGGAGATAGCGGATCCCCTTGTTTCAAACCTCTGTGGCAAGGAAAAAACTTAGTAGGAGAACCATTAACAAGGACAACCGACTTAGTGGAGGATATGATATACTTGATCCAAAGGCACCACCTTGGGCTGAAACCTCTAGTTTCCATGAGGGATAAGAGGAAACGCCAGTTAACACAATCAAAGGCCTTGAAAAAATCAACTTTAATTGCACATATTTCCTTTTTACCAGAAGAGCAGAAATTAATCATCTCATGAGCTATGAGAATGGAATCCAAGGTAGATTTACCTTTTTGAAATGCAGATTGAGAATCATCCACAAGAAGATGAAGGAATTTGCTCAATCTATTGGCCAGGATTTTAGAAAAGATTTTACAAGAGCTATTAATCAGGCTATTAATAGCTCTTGTAAAATTGTACCTCTTAACATATAGTTGTACTGATGATTAGCAGCTTGATTAATAGCTCTTGTAAATTTGCTTAAAGTTTGTGAAGATTCTTCTATGTTATATAGTATCATTGTACCTCTTAACATATATGCATGTCATATGTTCAACCAATTTCATGTTTAACTTTCTTCTATTTTAAGTGGAGCGGCCTTCGTTTGTATAATTTCTCGTTGCTGCTTAACATCTTCAGTACACCAACATGCGCATCCTCCCTCTTTTTCCTTCACAGACAATATCTATACAGTATATTGGAAAATGAAGATCACATTGTTTTGTGTGCATATATTGCTGTGTAAAAAGGTTCTATAGGTTAAATTATAAATTTATTACTCTCAATCTTTGTCACGGCTTTAGAGTTTTGATATAATGACTGACATGGTATATATCAAAATTGAGATTCGCCACTAATTTCTAAAGCAAAACGATATAATGTAATAAGAAAAACCCACTCTCTAAGCTCTCATTTTCATTCATAATTATATTAACTAATCCATAGAAGTTTATAACAGAAGATATAAAGGAGATTCAGTATAAACCATAACAAATAAAACTGTATATAGAAAATTCTCTTCTTAGAAATAGTAGTAAGACCTCATTTCTCGTTCTAAAAAAATATAATCTTTTTCAATGCTAGGGACCCAGTGTTCTTTCAACTTGCGATTTGCTGCTAATAATATATTTCGTCTATTGGCTCTCTCTTTCCACCCTCTAAGGTTATACTGACTTTTTTATAGCTTTGTTTATCGATAATCTATAAATTAACATTCTTTTAAGAATTTACTTTTCTGAAAATATTCTAATGTCGAGAAATCTCTAGGGAAAGAATTTTGAAAGTTAAATCCCTTGACCATTAACTCCAAGTGGTATCAAAATAAACACTAGAAACTTAGGCATCCTAAGTATGTAGCTCAAATATTTTACTAGCTAGCAATAACGCTGTATGACTTAATCTTTTATACGGATTATCTAGTTCTTGCAGTTATTGTACTTCAAGGGCTGTTTAGTTTGTGGATTGTATTTGATGCATAATATGGATCTAGAAAAATTCATATTTAAAATATTATTTGCATGCAATGGATATTAAAGTGTATTTCTATTTGCAACAAAATCCAACCAAGTTTTTGTTTGGTTACACATGCATTTTGTTGAGGACATGTAACTAAAATTATAAATTCAGTTAAAATTAACATATTTTTAGAGAATTATATTTAATGTATCTATCTTAAATGACAACCTCAACTTAGTGACATGAAATATAACAAATAAACAATATATTTAATTAAAATCTAAAATTTTAAGTTTGCAGGTCCAATTTGTCAATGCAAAACTTGCCAAATCTAACCCCTTAGGTTCTTGGCTAAGATTTGAAGACATAAAAATGCAAGAATATGCAAGTTGATGATTGACATGACATGTCCACATAACTTTATTGACCACCAAAAGGCAGTTATGAATGAGAAGCTACAGTTGTTGTATAGGCAAAGGGATGAACTAATTCATTGTATGGCCGTATATCAACTGTTTGTTTTCATGGGATGTCGGCCAGCGAAAAAAAAATAGAAAAAGAGTTGACATCACATGTAAGATGTTGAACATAATAATTTTTTGGGAAAAATGTGTCAAGACCTCCAAAAAAAATTGGATGTTGCCAAGCTCTTCAATCTTTTCTCCTTACTCTTTAGCCACAAAAGAGGCTACAAAATGTGCCCCAACTCCAAAAGCTCACATTTATACATGTACTCTACGTATTGCTATCGGAAATGCCCTCATCTCTCACCTCCTCCTCTACCTCCTCTCTATCGTCACTTCTGCCCCTTCCCTCAACCTCTTTTTCACTAGCGGTCTTTCTCCCTCTCCCCCTTCATCCCCCATCAAACTCTTCTCCCTCCGCGACAACCCCTCCGTCCAAATCTCCATCGTCCCCTACCACGTCAGCCCTAGCCGCTTCAAGGCTGTCTCCAAGCTACTGCTCCTCTCTTGACCTTGTGTTCGGTTTCAATTTGATCAAAATAGTTGGGGTTCGGGGAGAGGATGTCCACGAATGAAGATGGGTATTTTGAGGACATGACTGTGGATGAGGATGATGATGTGGGCATCATTACTGATCAAGTTGAGAATGAGTATGAATTGGTCAGTGCTTCCTCTTTTATCTACATCAATTTTTTTATAATTTTCTTATCAATTTTTAATACTCTTATTGTGAATTGATTCATAACAAAAAAAAAAGAAATTTTGATTTTGATCTTTATTTGATTTGGGATTGAGTGCATGCAGCTTACTAGAGTAACTGATACATCCTCTAAGCAAGCAAGAAGAGGGAAAGATGTACAAGGGATTCCATGGGATAGATTGCATATTATGAGGGAAAACTATAGGAGAGCAAGGTTGGAGCAGTACAATAACTATGACAATGTTCATTCATCTGGCGACCAAGTAGATGAGGTCTTTTATTTTGCCTCTTTGTGTGAAATATTATGCACATTTTTTCGCTTGGTCTTTGTTTTTCAATTACTTATTGGGGTCTTTTTACTGGTTTGTTTAGGAATGAAAGCAAATGGAGAAGGGTGATAACTATTATGAGTTTCGGTATAATTCGAGATTGGTCAAGCCTACTATTGTTCATTCCCAGGTAGCCATTACCGAAACTCATAATAGTTATCACCCTTCTCCATTTGCTTTCATTCCTAAACAAACCAGTAAAAAGATCCCAATAAGTAATTGAAAAACAAAGACCAAGCGAAAAAATATGCATAATATTTCACACAAAGAGGCAAAATAAAAGACCTCATCTACTTGGTCGCCAGATGAATGAACATTGTCATAGTTATTGTACTGCTCCAACCTTGCTCTCCTATAGTTTTCCCTCGTAATATGCAATCTATCCCATGGAATCCCTAGTACATCTTTCCCTCTTCTTGCTTGCTTAGAGGATGTATCAGTTACTCTAGTAAGCTGCATGCACTCAATCCCAAATCAAATAAAGATCAAAATCAAAATTTCTTTTTTTTTGTTATGAATCAATTCACAATAAGAGTATTAAAAATTGATAAGAAAATTACAAAAAAATTGATGTAGATAAAAGAGGAAGCACTGACCAATTCATACTCATTCTCAACTTGATCAGTGATGATGCCCACATCATCATCCTCATCCGCAGTCATGTACTCAAGCCTAAATATCCAGGGCTTTCGATAAAAAATTCAAGCACAGGATCTTCAAGGAAGGAGATTTAGTTCTCTCCATTCGATGATTGATGATCCTCAGCTCCAAGAAAAAGGAAAAATTCCAACCCAACCCAAATAGGAAGGGTCATTCATAGTAGAAACGATCTACTTAAATGGAGCATATCGCCTAATCAATCAAGACGGCGACAAGATCATGATGCCTATCAACGATAAATTTCTAAAGAAGTACTACTCATAGGCTTCTTATATGCCAGCCTCCTCCCTGCAAAGGTCCTCATGATTGACGAGGATTACTATGCTCGTGTTGAAGGGAAAGAGATCATTTGCAATCTAAGCAAGGCTGCAGGTTCAGACACTACAAATGCAGCGATTATAGCTGACGTCAACAATATTGAGAAACGTGACCTTCTACGTTGTTGTAGCCGTTAGAGTTCTTCCAACTCCTATGAAGTTAATCAAGGTAAAGATTTTACTCTTTACATATGATGGTTAATTTCCTCCAAATTCTCCCACCAATCCTCTTCAAAAGAATGGCGAGTCCATAAAAAACTATCACGTTAATGATTACCTCTAATAGTTAAATCTTCCTTTAAATTCTCCCACCAATCCTCTTTAACAGGATGGCTGGTCCACAAAAACTATCATGTTAATAATTACATTTGATAGTCAACTCTTCAACTCCCATTGTGGGTATTGTCAGCCAATCACCCCCATTGAAGATACTTTGTCAAGTAGCATTCTACCATGCGATCAGCTCTTGCTTGTCATTCGTTCAGGACAGTGATATACCTTGCGATGATTCACTGCTTGATCTTATCTAAATGTTTTATCTCTTTAGAGCGATCAAATATAGTGACCTATCATATGATGTGCCTCTATTCTAATCACAATCATTATACTCCCACATCACTGAACGACTTGGTTATTTCTACATTGTCATTCCTGCAAATGACTTTGTATAAGGTAGTGGGCTATCAGTCGGTTTGCCCCTATCTATTCTCTTATTCCTGAATAATGACCTACTAAGCGATGAGTCACTACTCAAATCTGAGATCGTTATTTTGCTAACGATATCATCACACTCCTTCGGTCAATCCCACAAATGATCACTTTTTGAAAAATTAGCCTTACCATACAATGAGCCTCATTTTTATATTTCCAGGTTAAGCTATTACACTTCCATGTTACTGAACAACATAACCAAACTTGATTACAACTTAACCATTATAATCATGCTTCACTCTTAATCTGACACCCTGAATGGCTAAGTATAGAGGAGAAATTTTAGCATTAAGCCTAAGAGAAACTCCTCGATAACTAATCATGCTAAGAGAAAAAGTATGGCTAGCCCAATTTAATGGTAATTGGTAAAGGCAAAATCAAATTCGTTGATGGCTAAGGGTTTACTAATAATCCTAATCAATAATCAATAGAGCAAATAAAATAGAAACTCATAAGATATCAGTAGAAGAAATTCAATGAAGACACTGAATTTATTTATAATGAATAGTCTTCATTACAAAAGTTATTATTGATACAAAAGTGAGTCAACTCAGAGGCCCCTCAATCGAGCTTCTATCTCCTGGATGGCCTTGGCACGATCCTCCTCAATCTCGAGGATGATTTGTTTGTGAATATCTTCCTCGGTAAGTTGGACAATGTTAGCTAGCTGGTCTTCCACTGCCTTTAGAGCTTTGTCTTTGTCCTCAAGTTCACCAAGAACTTGTTTCTGCTAACTCTCAAGCTCCTCCAACTCTACCAAGACTTGTGCATGTGTCTGTTCTCTATCCGCCAAGTTTTCTTGTGCCTCCATTATAATATTCTTCGTATTAGATATTGATTCAGTTAAGTCCTCCAAGACAGAAGCAGCTTTCTTGCACTCTTCAATTATGTCCTTGCGCAATGCCGTAATCCGATGCACCTCATCCATCAGCTGATTTTCTTTGGCCAGGGTCTCCTCCAAGAAGCGTTCCCACTCTTTTAAGGCTAACTGAACCCTTTCAGAGGCCAAATCAGATATGTTGATGCCACTAGATGGGAAGGTGAGCAGTTCCTGGTTATCCTTTCCATGATCCACAAATGGGCTTGGTATGTGGAAGCAGCATTTGCACCGACCAACTTGGTCAAATTATCCACGTACATCTGCAGGACCGGTTTGCAATCATCGAAAGGGCAACCTTCATCCATCACCATTATTACACTAGTATGGAGAAAGGACTAGAAGTTCTCGATAGTCCGATCTATGGCCATCTTCCGCATATGCGCTGCTAGAGAAAGTGGAGTTTCTTCTGTAACTGGCATAGTTGCGGGGGCTTGTGGTGGAACACCAGTAGCTACTATGGCAAGTGTTGGAGTAGGCACCACCAAAGTCGAGATAGGTGAATGAATAGGAGGATGTGTCACCACTATTATTGGAGTGCTGGTGGCAGAGGATACATAAGCTTCAATGGCCAGTTCGAGAGTCATCAATATTGGAGCCGAGGGTGTTACAGTCATAGTGGCCGTCGAAGATCTTGACGTCTCCATGTCCTGATCTAAAACTTCTTCAGCCTGAACCGGAGTTGCTGTAGGTTGGCTAACAATCTCGACTCAATCAAAGTCTCAAGAGGCTTTGTTAGTTGGTCGGTAATATCCTCTGCCTGACTTGATGCTTCTACCGACCGGCTCATGACACCTTCTGCAAACTTGGGCATCTCCCTTGATTGGCGTCTACATCAGTTGAGTAGCGTTGGCGGGCTGGCTCACCTGTTAAATGGTGATCGGCCGAGGCAATACATAAGTCCCCCATATATGGAAGCCATCAGACCAACTCACCACAGTGTTGGTTTTAGTGCTTCGGTAAGGAAATGATGGGCACACTGATGGTTGAAGTCAACCTTGAAATGGAGCTTGTAGATACTTCCAGAGTCCTAGGGGTTGTATTGACTATGGTAAAGACCACAAAGAAAGGGTTAGCATATTTAGTAGAGTAACCTTTGTGGATCTAAGAGTTTACACTTTACGATACCTTGAATTAAAGCAGTAGTCTCATAAGCCTATTTGCGAGGAGGGCTTGGAGCATCCAAGTCCACAATAGGGAATCCACCTTTAGGGGAAGGACGTGAGGCATGATCGCCCTCGTCATAATCCATGAATGCAACGTCTTCGCTATCAGCGGAGAGCTGAACTTGTTCTCTTTCTATAGAAGAGATGTTAATTGTCGCCTCTGCCATTTCTACTTTGATATCAACAAAAGAGTGAGCGGATGCAAGGCAATCACATCTTTAAAAAATGGGGGAAGGATGATTACCCTCTAAGATGATTGACTGAATGACTGGAGTGGCAGCTTTAACAGAGGTTTGTGAAGTGGCCTTAAAGGTCGACTGGATTGTCGACATCTGAACCTCCGTCGTCGCGACAACAGCAGTTAACAGCATAACCTTCAAAGTCGGTTAAGCCATTTCTATAACAATAGCAAGGCTGGTGAAGCCACCGTTGCAGAAGAAACAACCTCTGCAGAAGGTTGAGTCGTCGAGGCTTGGATGTCTGTTAGCATGGTTGAGGAAACTGACGGAACCAACTCTGAAGAAGATTGAATTGCTGAGGTTAGTTCTGGAGCACTTGGCACATAGACCTCCCCCGCTTCAGTGGTCGCTATTGCCTTCTCCTGGTGTGCTTTCTTCATAGCTTCTTCTTCAGAGAGGCTAGCTTCTCCTTCCCGCTGTCACTTTGGCCGAACTGTGAAGTTAGGAGCGTAATCAGAAATGGTGTATTGTGGCATTTGTAAATGATCAGCGATAACGCTTCTAACTCTTTCCTGGAACATACCTTCTCTAGTCAATTCCTCAGCTTCTTCTTCTTCACCCTCTTCCACGGTAATGTTAAATTGGGGGAGAACATATTGAGTTGGAAAGTCTGGCTCAGGGAAGTCGTATGATCTGTCATAGCCAGAAGCTTCTTCAGAGGGAGCTTCCTCATGCTTTTCAAACTGTTGGTACTCCTTCCTCCCCCGTGCGCAGATGGATTCACCGAAGCGATGCTTAATGACCTTCAGACATGATTCAGAAGGTTTAAATCCCTCGAGCAGTGCACTGGTACTCCGATACCAGTTGTAATACATCAGGGTGTGCCGGAATGATAGATGTGGTAGCCCAGCCGAAAGTTAATGAGCTAGCAAAAGCTGCCCAAAGATAATGCACTGAAATTGTCCTCCGTCAGCATGTCCATAAAGGCATCACTATACCCTCCATTAGTGAAATAGGGGAAGCTTCAGAAGAACTCATAGTTGTTGAAATAAGAGAGAGCATTCCTGATCTTTGCCATATAGTTGTACTTCCAGGAACACCTCTCCAAGCACTGAAGGAAGGGAATCATTTGCCCTTCTCGACGTGTTGTTGGTGCGTGTTAGACCCTAATGACACTAGGAAAGAACCCTAGAGGGGGTGAATAGGGTAATGTGCTAATCTAATCCGATTTATGCCAAATTAAAAACTTATTAATAAGTTATCCTAGCAAATAAGATATACAATAATTATATGCAAGGATAAGCAATGTAAACAAAGGGTAAAATAAACAAACTACAAAATGCACAAGATAGTGGTCACTATAAGCAATAAACAATGGCGACAAGAATAAAATGAACAATAAGCACAAGTGAGACGCCAAGGCAAACACAAACACACAAAGATGATCACGGAGTTTGGACCTTCCGTCCTACGTCTCCACTCCTCACTCCTGGGGAGAATCCACTATCACGACACACCCGGTTTGGAAGCCGAAATTTCTTTACACACTCTGTTTTCTAGGTCACCGAAAACTCTACAAGACACTCACAATGTACATGCACAAACTAAACCTCAAGTGTTTGTCCTCACGTATCGCCTCCCTCAAGTGCTTGGCTTTACTACCTTTCACTAGGCTTTACTACTAACGCCACTCCTCTTGGTATCGACTACGTCCTCCGCACACACTCCTCTCGGTGTAAATGTGAAAAGATTTCCTCATTTATTGAGGTGAAATTCCGATTTTGACCCTAACTTTTATAGGTTTGGCTGAAAAGGGAAAAGATAAAAGTCTTTCGTATATCAAAAAGGGATGACTTGATCTTGATCCTAACTATCTGCAAGTTTGACCAAGTGAGGTTGGAGGTAATCCTAACTTTTATAGGCTTGATCGCTCAATTTAAAAGTGGACCTCTCGTTCGTGGAAGGAATCGAGATGGGAATCTGGCTTTGGCCCTAACTTTTATGGGCTTGACCTGAAAACAATGAGAGTGAAATACAGATATCAGTAGGAATACCGACTTGTACTAATCACTCGCTGGAGGATTTTGACGTTAAGTGATCAGGACTTAACACGCTAAGCTTTAAAAAGTACCAAGAATTGGCGGATAGAAATTTTGGTGGGCCCACCGTCAATTGATTTGGTCAGTGGGGGATTTTGTGAGGAAAGATTGATCTGTCAAAATGATCGAATCTCATCTCAACAAAAGAATTCATGAGAATTGGTGAATTCGATATCAGTAATAAAATACGCTTTAACTTTGAATACATCCAGAGTCCAAGTGTGGATTTCTTATTTACTACTTTCATAGCAATTGGGTTATCCCTAAGAATACCACATGCAGTATTCTTCTGGGAACTTCTCGATACATTGGTTATCCTGAATGTACTAAGGATAGTATTTTTTCAGGAACTTACCATTTGTCGGCATCATAAGCCGGTCGCCTTCCTTGGTAATAAGGCGATATGCGCCACTCGAGTAGACTGTCTCTACTACGAACGGCCCTTCCCATTTTGGTTCAAATTTGTCTTTCTTTTTGGAATTAAGGATCATGGGCCGTCGTTTGGTTAAGACTAAATCTCCTTCTTTACAACTCCGTTGTCAAACCTTCTTGTCGAAAGCTCGAGAAATTTTGGCTTGGTAGAATTCAATGTGCTGTTGAGCTTCCAAGTGCTTCTCATCGAGCATTTCGAGTTCTTCGAGATGTTTCTGATGTTGTTCTTCGGTCGTCATCTGGGTTGCAAGAGCGATTCAAAGAGATGGAATTTGAATTTCTAATGGAAGGGCTGTTTCACACCCTACACCAAAGAATACGGGGTTACGCCAGTAGGCGTGCGAACTGTGGTGCGGTAAGCCCATAGGGCTTTGCCTAGTTTATCATCCCAATCTTGATTGTTAGTCTTCACGAGTTTTGATAAAAGTTTGATGATAGTCTTGTTAAAGGCTTCAGCTAATCCGTTTGCTGTGGGATTGTAAGCTGTTGACGATACGTCTTGAATTTTAAACTTCTCGCAAAATTTGATGAATGCATTACTGACAAACTGAGGACCGTTATCATGTATGATTCACCTTGGGATACCATACTGGTAGATAATATGGTGCTTAATGAACGCAACGCCGTTGTTCGTCTTCACTTCTTTGAGCGGAATCGCTTCAGCCCATTTAGAGAAATAATCAGTAATTGCTATAATGAATCGATCATATTTGACTGACGGGGGATTTATAGGACCAACAATATTCATTCCCTAAGTCTCAAAAGGCCATGATATAGCCGAAGGATAAAGATGCTCCGGGGGTTGGTGCATATAATTCGCGTGCACTTGACACGCGTGACACTTTCGGGCATATGCGACCGCATCTTTGATCATGGTGGGCCAGAAATATCTCATTCTTTTGATGCGGTCATAAAGTTTGGGGCCAGGTTGGTGTGCACTACAAACCCTTCGTGCGTCTCCTTAAGAACTTCTTCTGCCTCTTTGGTGGATAGACAACATAGTAGTAAACCATGATACCCCCGACGATATAACATTCGACTCTCCGTGTTATAGTAGAATCTCGGTGCTTTTCGTCGGATTGAATCCCTTTCCTTCACGTCTTCTGGTAAGATTCCATGCAAGACGTAATTGATGATAGGGAAACGCCAATCTCGGGGTTCAAATTCGACTTGAGTTGAATGCACTTCTTTAATATCCTCTTCTTTGTCATCTACATCGTAGATTAGCACGAAGAGTTGGTGAGTCCTCACCGTAACAAACTGTTCCGTTTCGGGAGGCTTCACCAAGGATACGGCTAATGCTGCTAACACATCCGCGTAGGTGTTCTGTAAGCACGAAATGTATTCGATAAAGAATCCTTCAAATGATTTTACCATCTCAACGGCCACCTTATGGTATGGTATCAAGTCTTTATTTCTGACCTCATACTCTCTCTGAACTTGTTTCACTATCAGTTGAGAGTCACCGAAAGCTTTAAGGTATTCGACCCCCAGCTCTTTAGCAAAACTGAGTCTAATAAGCAGCATGTTATATTCGGCTACGTTGTTTGAGCACGACTCGGTTAGCGAGTAGACTCGAGGCATCACATGTTTTCCCGGGGAAAGTAGGACAACTCTAACTCCGGAGGAAATCTTAGAACATTCAAGAGTACTTGCTACATTTGTTGCTCGAGAAGCACTGTCGAAGTACAAACGTCACACCTGTTGATGGGAAGTTACGTTGGCTTTATGGGTTTCATCTGGCAGATCATCGTATACCTTGTCGGTATCCGTAGTTGGGTTAGCTGCCAGGAGATCACAAATAGCTTGGCCTTTGACCGACTTTTGTTGCTTAAAGTGTAGGTCGTATTGGGACAGAAGTAAGGCCCATTTTGCTAACCACCAATTCATGAAAGCCGGCTGCGTCATGAATACCCTGACTGGATTAACATTGGAGATGACGCAGATAATCTGTCCGACCAAGTAGTGCCGCATCTTTTGAATAGCGAATACTAAGACGAGACACTCTCTTTCAATCATTGGATATTGAGATTAGGCACCTACGAGGGTCCGACTCAAATAATATATTGCATGTTCATGACCATTATCGTCGTCTTGTGCAAGTAATGCACTTAACAAATGACTTATCGCCTTGACGTAAATCAAGAACGGTTTGCCCGACTTCGGTGCAACGAGCACTGGAGGTTTTGAGAGATATTCTTTAATATCTTCGAACGCTTTTTGACAAGCGTCATCCCATATAAATGATACGCCTTTCTTTGTAAACCTGGAGAATGGTTGACATTTCCCCGAGAGGTTCGAGATGAATCGACGGATGTAAGCCAACCATCCTTGTAGTCCTCTAAGCTCCTTAAGGTTTCTCGGAGGTTGCAACTCGTTAATCGCCTTTACTTTATCAGGGTCAATGTGAATACCCTTAGTGGTGACGACAAATCCAAGGAATTTATCGCTGGACATTCCGAGGAAAGATTTGGTAGGATTTATCTTTAATTAATGAGTCTGCATTAGGTCGAACGTCATATTCAAGTCTTTGATGTGGTCGTTTTTGTCATGGCTTTTTACGACTAGATCGTCCACGTAGCATTCGACGATCTTCCGGAGTTTCTCTTGAAAAATCTTTGACATGGCTCTCTGATACGTGGCACCTGCGTTCTTTAAACCGAAGGGCATAACCGTGTAACAGAAAACACCGAGAGGTGTTCTAAACGCGGTGTGCTTTTCGTCATCTGGATGTATCTTTATCTGATTATAGTCAGAAAATTCGTCTATAAAAGATATTCTCTGGAATCCACACGTATTATCGATGATAACATCTGTGATGGGAAGAGGGAAATCGTCTTTTAGGCAGGCAGTGTTGAGGTCTCTAAAGTCGATACAAATCCTGATTTTCTCATTCTTCTTAAGGATTGGGATAATATTGGCAAGCCATTCGGGATGTTGCTCATCCCTGACGAAATCCGAGTCGATAAGCTTTTTGACTTCGTACTCGATTGCCTCCATAATTTGTGGACGAAACCGTCTTTGTTGTTGTTTGACAGGTTTGACATCCGGCTTAATATTGAGACGATGCATTGCTATATTTGGATCGAGCCCCGGCATATCCTCATAATTCCAGGTGAAAACATCGATGTATTCCCTAACGAGAGCGATCAACTCTTCTTTCTCATCTGACAGGAGACTGTCGCTAATGAATATTGGTTTTGGGTTATCCTCATTACCCATATTTACTTGGATTACTTGATCTTTGGTAAGGGGTTCCCTTTGCTCAAATCTATATCGTACCGCATATTCAGGTGATAAACCCAAGGGTATTCCCAAGTTGGCATTTGGTCATCTTCCTCTATTGTGGTAGGGTCGACTGTAGCTATATTTGATATTAGCCTTTTGAATATTTCCTCAAGACTAGTGTCGGAGTCCCAGGCTGAAGAATCGGAAGAATATCCATCTTTACCTTTATTAGCAATTTGGTCAATGACTTGCCAACAACACTCGTCGTCGGACGAGGAAACATAGCTTATATCTCTTTAGTGACTATAATAGTCATCGGGCTTTCATTTTGGTATGTAGGCCATACGAGGTGGAACTCGCGGACCTCGACCAAAACAAAGACCTTCCCCGAGTGCTAAGTCATATCCGTATCTCTCCATGAGATTACGCGCTTTTGTGTCATACCTGAATAGATGAGGGGCAGGTTTATCATCATCATTATCTTCTTCCAAAAAGTGGTCTAATATCGAAGATTCTCTTCCTTAACCATAGATAACTTCCTTTTCACCCCCTGCCTTTGCAGGAATGACAAGTGTCATTATGAACGAATCCTGCACCTGCTTCTTCGTCATGCAAAATGATTGAAGTGGCATATACAAGTCGGGGTTATTGTACAACCTCTTCATGATATTATCAAGACACAACGAATACTCTAAATCATCATTTATTGCTATTTCTTCGGCAAGTTGCTAATTACAACTACTTTCCGATGATTCTTCATCGTCAAGATTGATTACAATGGGTATAATGTCATTAAGTATAAATCTGCCATCGTAATCGAACTCAGCTTCGGTATCAGCCTCTTCCCCGCTGTCCGTACCTTGGGCCGATGGTTCAGTATCGGATTCGGTACCGTAGAAAAGGGAGTCGGTAAAATAATTTTCCAACCCCTTAAATGGTTGCTTATCCGAGACCACCATCTTGACTTCGTTATTGGTGTCTACATATTTGAGACATTAATGAAGAGTAGAGGGAACTATAACGTTACAGTGGATCCAAGGTCGTCCCAATAGTAGGTTATAGGAAGTCTCCGCGTCAATCACATAACACGTGACTTTCGACTTTAAATCTCTAACCTGACACTTTACTCGGATTTTACCTAATGGTCTGGATCCACTGGTATTGAATCTGTAGATCGTAGTGCCTGTGGAGGCTAGCTTACTAGCCAGTATTCCAAGATTATACATCAATCGGAGTGACATGATGCTAACAGTGGAACCCGGATCAACTTAGATCCGGTTGACCACGCTGGAGCCAATGTGCCCGGTAAAATACAAAGGCCGATCATGTTTTGAGTTCTTCGTCTGCATGTCCTCTTTGGTGAAGGAAATGCAGGGAAAATGGTGGGCCGCGAGGTTGCAATGTTGGACTGACAGCTCTGGTTCTTCAAGAGATGGCTTGATCTGAGTCAGGAAAACATCAGAATTTGCCAAAGCTTCTTGCAAAGCTTCCCTCGTATCTTTTGACAGACGTAACAACTCATACAGAGTTATTCTAGCCGGTATGTTGGCTAATTACGTCATAATATCGAAGTGGGGTAGAGCACTCAAGCTTTCAGGTTTGTCTACTCTAATCGGTTGATTGAATCGAGACTGCTTCGGGTTCTGAACCTCTTGGTATAATGGCTCTTTCCCTTTTTGTTTTTGTTGAGTTCTCTCCGTAACTACGGGTGCCGGGGGAGTTGTGACCACCCCCATTTCCACTAATGTCTTGGAGGGGATATCTTTGGTCACCCCCTATTCAGCTAACTGCTTGGAAGCATCCGGATACTTGAAGTGATATGCATTTCTACTCCGGGTTGCAAAGACTTCTTGTTCATCTTCAGAGAGTGGGAAAGCAGGAATTCTTTCATCGTCTTCTATTAGAATGGCAGAGACTCCGCAACAGGATTTTCTCTTGCCTTTTGATTTCCTCTTGGATGACGATCCGACCCATTGTTCATCTTCGATCAGATCGGGATGAACCCAGAGAATTTCACCATTCGGGGCTGTGTGTGGCATAAGTCCTTTCTGACGTTGTTTGTGAGGATCATCGTTAACGGTCTTCATCGCCAGTTGCATCACGGGTTCAGGTTGAAACCAATTCAAAGGGACCGATCCGAAGCTGATTGACACTGCATTCTCACCCACCATCTTCTCTTTAGGTTGCTTCATAGTGATGACCCCGATATCGATTAAAGCTTGGATCTTATCCTTAAGGGCGTAGCATGCTTTGGTAGGATGATGCACCGCTCTATGGAACGCGTAGTATTTTGGGTCATTAACCCTTTTAGCATCTTCCTGATCTTGGATCGGAGGTAACTTAATCTTGTTACTCTACAAGGTATTTGAAAATACCGGGAACTTCGTCTTCTTTGAAAGAATAGACCTTCGGGAATTTCGGTTCCGAAGTTTTTTGTTTATGGGGTTGTTGCTGCCATCGTGATTGCTGAGGAGCCTTTGTTGCTGTTGTTGCGGTTGCGATTGCACTTCAAAGGTTTGATTCGCATCTACTACATTTGCTTGTTCTTTTCCCTTACCCCGGGGGATAAAATTTTACTGCGGAGTATTTGTCGTCGTTTGACCCCATTCGGCCTTCTTTCTCTTGAGAAAGCATTCTGCTCGTTCTCCTCGGACCTTCAAGTCCTTCCAAGTCTTGAACGGTGCCATTCCCATAGCTTCAAGGATATCTAACGAAAGATTGTTGTGGCAAGTTTCCAAGATGAAGTCCTCACTGATCGAATCCCTACAATTCATGGCTTTATTCCGGAATCGTTTGATGAAATTTTCAACCAACTCTCTGTCCTTTTGCTTCTCAATAAATAACATTCTGATTGAGACATCGGTGTCGTCGTCGAAGAAATTTGTCAGAAACATGTCCTTCATGTCATCCCAACTACTGATACTCCCAGGCTTAAGACGGCGATACCAATCGAATGCTGCTCCGCGAAGAGTGCCAACGAATGACCGTACCATCAGAGGTTCATTCCCGGAGATTATTCCCAAGTGAGATTTGAAGTATATTAAGTGCTGAGTAGGGGAACCCTTTCCGTCAAACGGCGTGAAGTTGATCAAATTAAACTTGGCCGGATACGGGATTGATACCCACTCTCTCGGGTATGGACATGGTATTCCAGGCCTCTTCACTTCCTGAGCACTCATTAACGCATTGATTTTGCTCTCCAAGTCCTTCATCTTCTTATCCTCGCTCGTATCTTTCTTCGAGCGGTTTCGGGGAGAAGTAATGTGGTCCTCCTTCGTATTGTTATCAACTGAGGGTCCACCCCAGTATTTTTATCAACGGGTAGGGTTTCCATATTGGCGTTCTCATCCACTTCCCGATCACTATCCACTTGGTTGGGATTATTGCGGCGGCTGGACTCTCCCTGTTGATTCGTCAACGCCGTAATTTGCTGGTCATGCATCTCCCTCATTTGCTGCATAGTCATTTCCATTTTAAATTTAAAATTCTCTTTCTTCTTGGTTAAAGCGTCATCGAAAATTTTAGCCATCTGCTCGGCGCTGATCATAAATAATTCGTAGGATTGTCCTGCGCTGGATACCATATCATCGGAAGCCATCGCTAAGCAAGCGTCTAAGTAAGCATCCGACATTTCATCATCTGAAGGCAATCCTTTCTGCATTATCTGATAATCCATTCGTCTACTGGTCCCCGATCGCAATCAAGTTATTCGCTGGGATACCGCGTAAAACTGCTCTGGACTAAAGTGTCGTGTCAACTTCCCTCTACCAGTCATGTTGATAAACGCTTCTAGAAATTCATCGTCTTGAAGGGTAGATCTCTTTCTGTGAAAACGCCTTGGCTTTAGACCTAGGCGTTCCAGTAGAGATTCTTTCAAACACCGAAATCCTTTCTGGGGTCTTCGGGCAGCAACATTCTGACAATACCGCCTTGATGATCTTGGCACACGAACAATGAGAATCCGTTTCTTGGGTATTTCTTTTTCAATATTTGCTCGCACCCCTAGCTTGATAGTACAACTCGTCGGTTCGATGACCAGAGCAATCCATCGTGTGTTGGCATGATTCCCTAGGTATAATGTCATCGTCAGACGAATGCGCTTCTTTCTGAGTACTTAACGCTTTGTTAGCGTCTTCAGGAGTCACACGTTCAAGGCTACATTTTTGTGAGTGTAGGACCTTAACAGGCTTCTGGACTTCGACACGCAATCCAATGCGGTCAGTTATAGGGATCTTCCCATCCTGCGTTTTCCTCCACTGCTTAGGAGGATAATTACGACCCCCAGCCGCTCGAGATCTGTTCAATGGACCTAAACACCCCTTGACCGGATCTTTGCCTCGATCATCGTATGAAGGGCCGAGGCGATCCGTGATCTTCATCTTAGATCGGAACGAATTCTCGCTGTCGCGGGGCTCCACCAGAGGTACGGAACTCGAAGGAATCAACGAAACAGGTGTAGAACATCTTCTGTCTTGACCCTGGCGCGGGTCAGACTTGAGCGACCCGAGGGTTGGAGGGTCGGATTTGAGTGACCCGTGAAATGGCGGGTCGGATTTGAGTGACCCGCAAAGTGGCGGATCGAATTTGAGTGACCCGTGAAGTGGCGGGTCGAATTTGGATGACTTGCGGGCCGGCGGGTCGGATTTGAGCGACTCGCGTTCTTCAATCTTTTCGGCCGTCGTCTTGGGTTTTGGCCTCCATATTTTGTACAGTCTTTGTGGCTCCTTTTCCATTTCTTCTTTCTGCAACTTTTTGGCCTCCCACACAAGAACTCTTGCGTGTGCAAGCAATGTGTGGCGTTTCTGAATCCGCTCTTGAAGAGTTGATCGGGTCCTTTTGACGCGGACCCATTTGTTCTTCGCTAGTTTGGAAGAAGAGGGGTTGTCCGCTCGCTGTTGCGGCAGTTGGCGCCTCCTCGACTTTAGATCCGCTTCATAGCGGATTCTATCAACTGGCTCCATGGCTTTGGCCAGCTGACGCGCAAGGCGTTGTCGCCGTCTTAGACGTGCTCTCTTTGATAGAGGGGGCACGTTGTCAGTAGTTAACTCCTTGCTTAAGGAGTTTAGATCTGTAGCTTCGACTTTATCAGATGCCGACAGGGTGTCGCGAGTCCCAAGTGGGGCGGCGGCGACGGAGAGATCATCTTCCTGGGTCTTCGTGTCGAAAGACCAGCGGACTTTCCTGGATCTACGCGGAGAGGCGGATCTGGAGGAGGATAAGTATTCCTCGAACTTTTGCTGGTCGAATTCATATTCGATCTCTTCGTTCACTCGGATCTTGATTGTCGGTTGCGGCACGTCAGCCTTCGTAGAAAGGCTGTCGGCTCCCACTGTGGTCACCAGTTTGTTTTTGCTGAAAGTTGCCTTTATTACTGATTTCATTTAAACTTTAGTCGTTTACAAATGAATTCAAATAACGAAAATAAAAAATTACAACTCTCTTGAAAATAAAGACAAGATCCGTTTATCGACTCTTGATTGCGTGGGTTCTTCGCTGGTGTTAGGGTTTATCTGTGGACGACCGCGAATCAGATCCGATTGCTAAAAAATTTGACAGAGCTCCTACCTCACCAAGGAAGTATTTACTTAAAGCGCTAAAATCGACCAAGCAAATCAGTAGCTCTTCTCGAGATTAAGACAAAGCCTAATCTCAAGGAACGGACGTACGGGGCTTCGGATCCTTCGAATGACTTCTCCTTAGTGCTGAAGTTCGTCGGGATCTCGTTGGCCTTCGCTAAAATTTCGTGCTCCTTGATTCCTCAATCCAGCAGCACCTCGTCCTCTCGATAAAATTCCAGATCTGCAAAATGGAGGCCTTGGGCTCATATTTATAGGCCTCGGGTGCGGTTATTTGGATGAGAATGAGTGATTTGGCCTTATCTTTAGTTAACAACAGCCTAACCACGTTTGTTAATGATATCAAGTCGGTTGGGAACCCCTGGAACAGATAAATCTTGTGAAAATTGCTTTAAAACCGTCGAAAACGCGTCCGGGGGTCGAAACAGCGCGACAGACACTACTGACTCGCGGGGGGCGCGGGTCAGCAGGGTCTGACCCGCGTTGGCGCAGGTCGGTCTGATCCGTCCTCGTAGCGTGGGTCTATCGCCTTTACCGAACTCCTTGGTCGATTCGTCGACTTGATGTATGTGACACATTTCTTTTCGGGACTTGTACTTTTCGCCACTTTGATCGATTCGTCGACTTGTACGCTTTGTCACAGGACTGCGTCGAACGCGCATGAAGTGATTGACGTGCGCGTGTTGACCGACGCGCGTGAGCTGATTGTCGTGCGCGTGTTGATCGATACGCACAAACTGATTAACATGCGCGTGTTGACCGACATGCACAAACTGATTGACGTGCGCGTGTTGACCGACACACACAAGCTGATTGACGTGCGCGTGTTGACCGACGTGCACGAACTGATTTGACGTGCGTGTGTTGACCGACGTGCACGAACTGATTTGACGTGCGTGTGTTGACCGACGTGCACGCACGAACTGATTGACGTGCGCCTGTTGACCGACGTGTACGAACTGATTTGATGTACGCGTGTTAACCGACACGCACGAACTGATTGACGTGCGTGTGTTGACCGACGTGCACGAACTGATTTAACATGTGTGTGTTGACCGACGCGCACGAACCGATTGACGTGCGCGTGTTGACCAACGCGCACGAACTGATTGACACGTGCGAGCTGGTTGACGTGAACCTTCTCGATTCGTCCACTCTTTGCTTCGAGTTTTGTGTGGGCTCTCATAGGCAATTTTAGACGCCTACACCCTTTTCGTCGAACGACGTGAAGTTAATTAGATTGAACTTCACCGGATACGGGATTGACTCCCACTCCCTTAGATAGGGACATGGAATAACAGTCTTCTTTACCTCTTGAGCGGACATCAATGCGTTGATCTTGCTCTCCAGGTCTTTCATTTTTTCATCCTCGCCCGTATTTTTCTTCGGGCAATTTCTGGGAGGAACAACTGGACCACCCCCAGCGTTGTCATCCTCGGTGGGACCACCCCCAACATTTTGGTCAATAGGAAGTGTATCAACATTGAGATTCTCTTCCACTTTTGAATCGCATCTACTTGATTAGTAGCGTTGCGATAGCTAGATTCACCAATCTGATTCGATAAGGCTTGAATCTGTTGATCATACAATTCCCTTAACTGTTGCACAGTCATCTCCATTTTGAATTTGAAATTCTCTTTCTACTTGGCCAGAGCATCTTCAAGGATTTTGGCCATTTTTCAGCGTTGATCATGAACGCCTTACGAGATTGTCCTGTGCTAGACACTGTATTATCGGAAGTGATCGCGGAGTTGGCGTCTGACATTTCATCCTCCGAGAAGTGTCCTCTATCTGGTCTAGGTCATCTAGTTACTGACCGTAACCCAGTAATGCGCTGAGATGCCTCTGAGAAAGAGTTAGGGCTGTAATGCCTTGTCGATTTTCCTTTATCGGCCACATTGATGGTAACTTTTGGAAGCTCGTCATCATGACTGGTAGATTTCTTCTTGTAGAAGCGTCTTGATTTAGATTTGGACACTTCGGTTGAGATTCTTCTGAATAC
The DNA here is from genome assembly GCA_022839385.1 of Asparagus kiusianus. NCBI lineage: Eukaryota > Viridiplantae > Streptophyta > Magnoliopsida > Asparagales > Asparagaceae > Asparagus > Asparagus kiusianus. The sequence continues at coordinate 93,998 of BQKN01000266.1, forward strand.
CGAGACCCTTAGTGAAGCGGTCTTGGGGCAACTACACTCTGATACTACCTTGATTAACCTCTCATAAGGATAGTGAGAGTCTAATTCTGGGGTACTTCTCTTTTAAGATTTATTCGTACCCCCAGCCCGATAGTACAACTCATCGATGTTGTAGTCGGAGTAACCTATCAACTATTGGTTTGAGTCTCTAGGTATAACATTATCATTCGACAGACAGGTTTTTTCTAAATGGTAATGCTTTGTTGGCATTCGCAGGAGTCATGCATTTGGGACCATGCCCTCGTTAGGGTGCATCCTTAACGGGCCCTGATCTTCTGCATGCATCTGTATGTGCGGGAAATTACGAGAAAATTGATAATTAAATCTGTATTATTCTCTCTAACTGACTTAGAAAAAGAATGATTATAATTCTCTCAATATAACTTCTCTCTAACTGACTTTAAAAAAAGTATAATTCTCTTTGTCGGTTTCCCGATTTACAAAAGAGAGAAGGATGAAACCCTCCCTTTGTTTAAAACTGGATTCTTTTTTTGTGACGATGGGAGTTTGAATCTTGTATCCCGTTGACGATTCGAATACTTCAACTTCATGGGACATCGATCCTCTCTCCTCGACTTGACGTCTTGAGAGAACTTGCAAGGCAAGTTTATAACTCTAGCCAAGTTTTGAGAACTCTTTGTAAGAGAGCTAAGAACTTGCAAGGAAAGTTTGGAATTCTTCTCGAGTTTGGGGGGAAATTGTTCGGCAAGTTGTGAACTCTAGGCGAGTTTGAACTCCAAAGAAGAATTGAACCTTCAAGAGAACTAAAAGAAAAGGATTAAAGACCAAGCCAAGAGATCCAAAAATACTTTAGGAAGACTCTCCAAGAAGCTCAAAATCTCCAAGAAACTCAAACTCTCCAAGAAGCTCTTGCTCTCCCTCCTCTTCTTCCTTTTTTTTCTCTTATTTTTGCCCCCCCCCCCCCCTTTGTTGGTGGAGATCCAGCCCTATATATAGGGCAATCAGGGGGTAAGGCACCCCTTAACAGACCCTTAATTGTGCCCATACCTTGACAGGATAGTTCTAAAAATAGTTCCTGAGTCAAAAACACAAGGGTCGCGTTCTGGAGAAAAGGGCGTGGGGTGAACCATGCGTCTAGGAACTGAAAGTGCAGGGTGACCCCTGTGTTTGGGATCTGGAACGCATGGTGACCCCTGTGTTTGGGATCTGGAAGCGCATGACGACCCTTGCATTTATGATCTGGAAGCGCATGCCGACCCTTACGTTTGGGATCTGGAACACATGGTGACACCTTCATTTGAGATCTAGAATGTGGGATGAACCCTACGTTTGGGATCTAGAACACATAGCGACCTCTTTGTTTGAGCTTGGCAACGCGAGGTGAACCCTGTGTTTTGCCTTGGAAGTGCAGGGTGACCTCTGCGTTTGAGCTTCTGGGACGCGAAAGAGGGCTTCCGCGTTTGGATTTGTAGAGATCGTCAATTATAATCTCTTTTCTTCGACTTTTGTGCAGATTGTCATCTTGTAATCTTTACACTTGGCCCTTGTGGAATGTGAGAGTCGTCAATTTCTAACTCTCGCATGTTGCTGTGAAAGTCTTCACATTGTAACTTTTATTGACTGTTGCGGAGGTCGTCAGATTGTAATTTCCGTTTGTTGATGTGAAGGATGTCAGATTATATCTTTCATCCTCTATTGTTTTATGGGGATCAGCTATATGTAGTAATTTTTAGACAACCTACAGAACCTCTTCCAAAGTTTTTAAAATTTCACGGTTGACTGAGACGAATTTTCGGAATACTTTGGATCCCAAATTTGATTTGAGATTTGTTGAGCGGTTGTTCATTGCATCTGTCCGAAGACATCGTGAACTTGATTGCAGAAATTTGTTGAACGAGACCTATAGAAGGACGATCTTCATGATTCTGCATACAACAGAATTTTTGGCAAACCCTCAGCCATCAACGAATTTGATAAGCCCTTACTAACTACCGTTTGAGTCGGGCTAGCATGTGGATTATCTAAGTCCGTTCCACATGTAACGTTGTGCTAAAAGAATGAACTCTCTTAGACTTAGTCCTATGATACCAAATACATAGACTTTACCACTATTTCTTCTTGTGTTATGTTTTCATTTGAAACACTGAAAGAAAGTTGGAAGTGTCAGAGGTATAGTATTAGCTTAGCATAAATTTTTACTTAGAGTGAATTCAGAAATTTTCTTCATATCACTAGGATAATTCTAGAAAATCTTCAATCCACTGGGGATTCTATAACTAATACTTGCTAATTTTTTCGAAAGAGAGCTAACAAGTTCATTGGGGGTTTGACTGTTGGAGGTGTGATGTTAATCTAACAGTATTTTTTGGGTCTATCTTTCTATTAAAGAGAGTCGATAAACTGATTTGGTCGTCAGAGGTGTGATATCAACTTGACGTGTTTGTGGACCTATCACTGTATTGAAGAGAGTCGATAAGTTGATTGGATCGTCAGAGGTGTTTTATTAATATGATAAGATTGTGGACCTATCATTCTATTGAAGAGATTCGATAAGTTAATTGTCAGAGGTTTGTTGTTAACTTGACAGGAATTTTTTTGTGATTTGAACAACTTTGTGGACCTATCATCCCATTGGAGAGGATTAATAAGTTAACAATCAGAGGTGTAGTGTTAACATGACATGAATTTTATTATGATTTGAACAACTTTATGAACCTATCATCCCATTGGTGAAGATTGATAAGTTGACTGTCAAAGGTGTAGTGTTAACATGACAGTAATTTTGTTACGATTTGAACAACTTTGTGGACATATCATTCCATTGGAGAGGATTGATAAGTTGACTGTCAGGGGTATAGTGTTAACATGATAGGAGTTTTTTTGTGATTTGAACAACTTTGTGGACCTATCATCCCATTGGAGAGGATTGATAAGTTGACTGTCAGAGGTGTAGTGTTAACATGGCAGGAATTTTGTCATCAGAAAAGTTTGTCATATTAAGAATGAAGCGAACTAAAGTTATACTCCATAGGGATGATGATCATCAGAAATGTAATGTTAACTTGACGATGTGAAAGATTCGTTACTCTTAATCCAGTGGATTCCAAGTAACTAACCCCCAGTCTAAGTGAGTTCAGTTTCCCTTTTTAGACTCAGCTGGAGGGAGAAAAGGGGGTCCCATGATTCTCTATGGATAATATTTCTTGAGAAATTTTCTGTTGATTGGCATCATGAGCCTATCATATTTTTGATTGATGAGACGGTAGGCTCCATTCGAGTAGACTGACTCTACCATGAAGGGTCTTTCTCATTTGGGATTGAACTTCGCTTTCATCTTGTGCGTCATGACTATGGGTCGTCTGACTGCTAAGACAAGATCGCCTTTCTTAAATATCCTTTCTTTGACCTTTTTGTTGTAGGCTTTGGAGATCCAAGCTTGATATAACTCGATCTGTTGTTGAGCATGAAGTCGCTTATCATCCAACGCTTCTAGTTCTTGAAGGCGTAATCGATGACGGTCCTCATCTGTCATCCCGATCGCAAGGGCAACTCTCAGGGATGGGATCTGAATTTCTAATGGTAGTACAGCCTCGCAGCCATACACCAAAGAGGAGGGAGTAGCTTTTGTCGGGATCCTCACCATTGTGCGGTAGGCCCATAGACATTCGTCGAGTCGTTCATCCCAGTCGCGTCGGCTTTTGGTGATGAACTTCTTGAGAAGCTTCGCGATTGTCTTGTTAAAAGGTTCCGCAAGGCCATTAGCTAGCAGATAATATGCTGTTGACGTAACGCTTTGGATTCTAAACTTATTGCAGAATCTCTAAAAATTGTAGCTCACAAATTGAGTTCCATTGTCATGAACTATTCACCTTGGTAGGCCAAAGCGGTAGACGACATGGTGTTTGATGAACTTGATCACGTCTGAAGCCTTAACTTCTTTCAAAGGAACTGCTTCTGCCTATTTGGAAAAGTAATCGGTTATTGCCAAGATAAACTGATGCCCTTTGGATGTTGGAGGGAAAATGGGTCCAACAATATCCATTAACCCACATCTCAAATGGAAAAGACGGAGATGTCGGATGCAGATTCCCTGATGCTTGATGAATGAAATCACCGTGGACCTGGCATACGTAATATCTTTTAGCATAATTGAGGGCGTCGGTGATCATTTTAGGCCAGTAACAGCCGAGTCTGCGGAGTCGATCCCCTAGTTTAGCTCCGGGTTGATGAGCCCCACACATTCCGTCGTGAGCTTCTCTGAGAGCTTCTTGTGCCTCTTTCCTGGAAAGGCGGCGAAGAAAATTTTCATCATGTGATTTTCGATACAAAGTTCAAGATACCGCATCATAATAGAATTGAAGGGTCTTCTGTTTGACGGCGGCCGCTTCTTTAGAATCATCGGGTAGTATGCCATGCAAGACATAGTCGATGAATGAGAATCGCCAATCTCTTGGTTCAGGACCGTGGAAGCTTCGCAAACAATCTATGTTGTTGCCTCTTCTGAGTGATTTCCTAGAGGGAACTTAGGGTGATACAGATCACGACCTACCACGAGTATCTTCGTTTCTGACTTTGGTGGCAATGTCAGTGAAATTGCTAGCGAAGCTAAGGCGTCTGCATAGGCGTTACGGGCTCGTGGAACATGTTCGATAAAGAAGCCCTCAAATATTTGGGCTAACTTTAGCGCTGCAAAGTGGTAAGGGATCAAATACTCATTATGCACTTTGTATTCCTCGGACTTGATTTTCGATGAGTTGAGAATTACCGTAGGCTTCAAGTTATTGGACGTTGAGTTCCTCGGCCAGCTGCATTCCGAGTAGCAAAGCATTGTACTCTGCTACATTATTAGTGCATGGCTCGATTAAGGAAAACCCTCTTGGGATCACCTGACCAATTGGGGATACAAGCACAACTCTCACACCGACTATGATTACTCCATTAGGACTTGCTCTAGATGCACCGTCGAAAAACAATTTCCATACTTATATGACTCCTTGAGTCACGTAAGCCTCTGCAACTTCGTCGGGTAAGTCTTCATACAATTTGGAAGAATCAGGCACCAGATGGTTAGCTAAGAAATCTGCCAGAGCATGGCTTTTAACAGCCTTCTGAGGTGTAAACTGCAGTGAATATTGTGACAGAAGTATCGTTTATTTTGCGAGACGGTAATTTAGCGAAGAAGGTTTCGTCATGAGAACTCTCAAAGGGTTCACTTTGGAAATAACGTGAATAGTCTATCCAACTAAGTAATGTCGTATTTTCTGAATAGCGAAAACCAAGACAAGGTATTCTTTTTCTACCGAATTGTACCGATGTTCAGCTCTAATCATGGTTCTACTGAGGTAGTAGATTGCCTGTTCATGGCCCTCATTATTGTTCTGAGCTAATAAAGCTCCCAGAGAATGTTCCATGGCCCTCACATATAACAGGAATGGTTTTCCTGTCACAGGGGCACTAAGACGGGCGGATGAGTAATATATTGCTTGATTTTCTCAAATACTTTTTGGCAGTCTCCATCCCAAACAAAGGAGACTCCTTTCTTCATTAATTTCGTGAACAGCTGGCAGCGTCCTGAGAGGTTTTATATGAATCTCTGGATGTAAGCCAATCTGCCCTGCAGGCCTCTGAGTTCCTTGATATTCTTCGGAGGCTACATTTCTTGGATAGCCCGAACCTTTTCTGGATCGAGAAAAATCCCTTATAACTGCCAGAATCTGGACCGTCGGATCAAATTCTGGCCAACGCTGAGATTAATTATCAGAATTCAAAGCAGCCTCTCAGAGATCGAGGCATAGCCCACTCACATCTAATAGCCCGCAATCTGCCAAGAAAAGTGGAGCTGTGATAATCAAAAAGAATATGCAGTGACGTCAGCCACGCTAATCCGAAGGGACTTTTCAGTTCTCACATTTATTGCACCCACGTCCATCTAAAGCAACTTTCATTTCACTCGGACCTGGCTAAAGCCGACTCCAACCGAAAGGGGCTAACTGTTATGGTATTTTCAATCACCTAAATACAACCTTTTGCTAGCAACGGATAGGTGTACTTCTGCATGCAATGGCCCAATCAAATTGGAGGTCTAAGACCAACAAGGGTTCCCAACTTAACCGACTCATCGAGTTGACATTCATTCATGTCAACTCAAAAGGCGGTACTAGTCGACCCTCTTGTCGAAGATGACTCACAACGAGCCCACTCGACCTGCTATTTGACGCCTCTCGATGACGACTCGAAAGGCATTACTTCTCGACCAAGTTAGAGGACTTCGGCCTCGAGATCCCCCCACTAACAACATTGACGTCACATTTAATGCTTGGCAGATGACATCATGCCTCCAGCCCCAATAGTCTTCATGACTCATCGGACCACGTTAATACTGGCATGCCTCTGATCACTTCTCATTCAATACTGAGGTGAACTCTCCTCCAGTTGCCAGCCGATACATGTAAAGAAAGAGCTGACTCAGCCGCCAGCTCATGCTTCTTCACCGTCATCCTGTGCTCGGCCACAATGACGGTTCTGCCCTTCCGGCACTACTAAAAATAAGAGGTATTGTTCTAACATTAAGGGATTTTTGGAAGGTTCACAAATCTGATCTTCTGATAGAGATCTGCAAATTACTGCACACACAAGAACTCTCACAGTTCTTTACTTTCCTCACTCAAGCTCACCAGCAAACTTGATCGTCGGAGGAACCACGGGTGAACCAGTTCCTGTGCTCTCATGTGTTTCTATATGTGCAGACTTTTCAACCACTCAACTCAGAACTAGATATTCGGGGAAGAAAGCGGCCCACTCATCAACCTCACCCCCATCCAACCATAGATTTAATTGACTGTGTGATCACTTAACATCAACAGAAGCTAAACTTATACTTGATCAAAACAGACTACAAATAACCACGTAAGAATGCAATCACAAAATGTACACATATCAACTTGATAAAATGCATCTTTTTCATTCATTCATATGTAATGATATTTACAATGCAAGGGATCCTTACAATACACAGATGTTAAAAAAAAGAGATACATGTGAGTTCCTAAGGGGCCGAACTCGAAGCAAGTGCAAAACTTGAAGGTGGAACGACACTAGGAGTTAGAACAGGACTCAAGACTGGAGGTGCTGCAGTAGTAGAAGTCGTGGAGGAGACAACCGATGCTTGGACGCGACCTCTTCATCCGCTTCCTCTTCGACAGGCTCACTCCACTATTATGAGCCGAGTCCTCGCTTGTTCATTGAGCCGACTCTTCACCATCTCATCTCCATTCTCGACCTCGAGAACAAGTCATCCTCCTCTCCTCTCTATCTCCTATAAAGCGCTAAGGCAATTGGCCAAGGATAGTGGAACCGATCGGGATCGGTCTTTAGCTCAACTGAAAGATACATCTTCAGATAGTCAAACCCGACCTTACAAACCAAGGTCACTTCCACCTTTCCGAGAGTGTAGTTGCGATAATTTTCAACGACCTCGAATCGGTAAGGCTTGGACTCCAAATGATTGAGGCAACCTTGTAACGTCTATATCTCGGAAAGAGACGAGCCGCGTTGTCGCTTAGCCTCCAGTGTTGCTCGGGTATCCTCTTGCATCAGCTTTTAGTGAGCGACCTCCTCCTCCTTCAATTGATCCTTAGTATTCTAACAAGACAATTGAGCTCGCTCATAAGGGTAAGCGGATTCACACTTCTTAACCTTGACCTCGTCAGTCAGATACTTTATTTTGTCATCTCGTTCGCGAAGTTCGTGATTGAGATGACCGAGATCTTCCTGGAGCTTATTAATTTAGGACGACTTCTGGCTAAAGCCCTTATTTTTGTCGTCCCACATTTGCAGCTCCCTTTCCCACTTACTCTGGCTCCTCGTCTAGGCCGCTAACTCATCCTCCCTGGGAGCTGCCCTTCGATTGGCCGCCTCCCAAGCCGTCCTCTGTGTCTCCAATCCTTTGTTGGTAAGAAAGATTAAAATTTTCATTACCAACCATAGAAAAGGAGTACAAACCAACTATACACACAAAGCCCTCTAAAAAAAATAATAGGGCTTCAACTAAAAAGAAAGTAAAACCACTCTATACATGGAAAAGGTCAATGTATTAACATCAAGAAATAGACTATGACTCAAAAATAGGATATAGCACATCTTCCTACACCATCGCCTATTTGAAGGGTTATCCTTCATTTTCACAATTCTACTACATTGCACCTTGAGCTCATATCTAATACGTTGTAATATTTCCTGCAAACTGAGCTTCCTTCCTTGGAAGATAATCAAATTTCTAGCTACCCAAATAAGGTACAAGCAAGCTGCAACTGCTGCCCTTTTAATCCTCCTGATGGATAAACATCCCTTACAAGCATACGCCAACCAAAGCATAATATCCTGCCATTGAGAAGGAGCTGAGAATTCCTATACAAAAGCCATGACTGAAAACTATAGGTCCAAGCTAAATGAGCATTAGAAAGATAAATGATCCCTGCGTTCAATCATCACACCACATAAGACACAAGTAGTATCCTCAACCACTCCAATGCGCTTCAATCTATTCTTAGTAGGCAACCAATCAAGACATGCTAGCCAGAATGAGAATGAATGTTTCAAAATAGAAAACATATTCCAAACAGCATGGTTGGATCTGTGTGCACATTTTGGGTTGAGGATGTGCACATTATATGTAACAACCAGTTTATTAATTTAGCTGGCTGGATTACTGGTATGTAATCCATCCTTTTTCTCAAAAAAAAAAAAAATACTCCAAACAGCATGAGACCATTGTTTTTCCTCCAACTCACCAAGTAAAATAACATAAGCTGATGAAGAACTAAACTCAAGTTTTGCACCTCTCCTCCACTGAAGTCTCTCATTACTCTAATTTACACAAAGTATAGCATTAGATCTCAATTTTAAGAAACTCCTAAAAGTCCAAGAATAATGAGGTTTCAACCTCAATATCCCAAGAACAATTTTTCAGATAATATCCAAGAACCCACCTGACCCATAAAGAACATTTCATTAGCAGTAGATACCAAATATTCTTCAAGATCAAATCTTTGTTCAGAAGAAATATTTGTTGTAACCCAAGTCCCCACATACTTTAGGCTGACAAACATAGTTCCAGGCCACTTTGGCATTAGTGTGTTGGGCATAAGAACCAGTCCACAAGTAGCCTCTGCACAATTGTTCCATAGACTTAAATAATTTTACTAGGCAACAATATTCTCCCCCAATAAGAAAGCATGCTATAAATGACAGACTTAATAAGAAATCTGTCCGAATAGGAAAAAAATCTAGCCGTCCAGCTTCTGATTTTAGAAAGATTCTCTTAGTTAAAAGACAACAATCATGAGAAGAAACAATCATGAGAAGAAAGCTCTTTGGAGGATAAAGGAATGTTCAAATATCTAATAGGCAACTCCCCCTCCACAAATTTTAAATATTGGACAATCAAATGCTTGGTTGTAGTAGAAATCCCTCCAAAAAAATATCTGACTCTTAGACTCACTCACACATAGGCCAGAAGCATGAGAAAAATGTAAAAATCTTTGATAGAGCTGCTCAATTGAACTCATATCACCTCTACAGAACAACATCATATCGTCTGCAAAGCATAAATGGGTAAGTTTATCCTTCTTGCACTTAGGGTGAAAGTGAAACCTCTTATCATCATTTAAGTCAGCAAAGCATCTGCTAAGGTACTCCATGACAATCACAAATAAATAGGGAGAGATAGGATCCCCCTGTCTTATCCATCTTTTCCCCTGAAAAGGTTTACTAGGATGTCCATTGACCGTTATAGAGTAAAAAGCAGTGTAAACCACTACATAATCCATCTCTTAAACTTACGTGGAAAGCCCAAACCCAATTATATGGCATCAAGAAAATACCAATTGATAGAGTCGTAGGGCTTTCTGAGATCAATCTTTAATGTGCATCTTGGGGATAAATTTTTCTTCCCATACGTATGTACTAATTCTTGTGCCATAAACACATTGTGAACAATACTTCTATCTTTAATGAAAGCCCCCTGATTCTCACTAATAAGAGTATGCAACACTTTCCCAAGCCTATTTGCAGGAACATTAGAAATACATTTATAAAGAACATTGCAACAGGCTATAGGTCTAAAATCAGCAACACTATTAGGGCATTGAGACTTTGGGACAAGTGTCATAGAGGTACGGTTAAGAGATTTTAGCAATTTTCCATGTCTGAAAAAACCATTTACAACATTTATGATGTTAGCTCCAACAATATCCCAAGCATCCTTGTAGTTGTAGAATGTTGAAGAAACCCTATCATGACCAGGACATTTCTTCACATTGATCTGAAAAAGAGATTCTAGAGAGACTGGACTACTTAGCTCAATGCATTGTTCCTCATTTACAAGGGCTCCTCTTAGGAAATTTTTAGATATAGGAGGTTGATAAGGCACAGCTACACCCAACAGCTTACTGTAAAACATAACTAATTCCTCTTGAATATCACTCTGTTTTGACAATTGAACACCCTAAGAATTTGTTGGAGTCAGTATAGAGTTCCCCATTCTTATTTGTTTAGTTTGAGCATGAAAGAAGCTTATATTACAATCTCCAGACTTTAGCCAATCCACACTAGACTTTTGCATGAAATATGTGGCCTCATACTTAAGAATCAAATGAAATTTCTTCAAAGAATTTTGCTCATGAGCAAGAAGATTAGCATCAGAAGCAAGGTTTTAAATATCGGATATCGGGGAAAATCGGATGGCCAAAATTCATATCGGATTGCGGATATCGGGGATATGTGGTAAATATCGGAATGTCATAATGAATGTTTGCATACATAGTATAATGCATTAAAATGTAATCTCAACATATGTAATAAAATTTAAGCATACAAAATATGAATAATATATGTTTAGGATCACTAATCAACCTTCTAAAACAAACAAAAGTGCAAAGCAACGTTGCAACATTCGATCTGCTTTTTTTAGGGCAAAATGTCATTTGATATAATGGGGAAATATTGATATCTCGTCCAAAAATTCCAAACACGGTATATTATTTTGCAACAAGCTATATAAAAATATATATTGGTCCACATATCGGCTAATATATCGGCCATATCGGGGATTTATCACTCAAAATAGCCAAAAAACGGTAAAGGATATTTAAAGACCATATCGGTTGCGGCAAGCCCTGTAAAAGGATATATCGGGGGATATTTAAAACAATGATCAGAAGGACTAGGTTGCAAAGCTAACTAAGCATGGTATAATTCCTCTCTTGCCAATTTAACTCTACTAGATATTCCTCCAAAAGACTGAGAATTGAATTTTTTTTCAAATGAAATTTAACTAACTTCAACTTTTGAATAACTCTGAACATGTGGGATCCCTGAAATGTTATCTCCAAGTATGTCTCACTACCTCTTTGAACATAGGGTGTTCACTCTAGAAACTAAAATATAAAAACAAGGATTTTATGACTAAAGGAGCATGAAAAGAAACCAAACTTGGACTGTGATCAGAAATTCCAGCAGCCAAGAATTTTGTATCAGCATTAGGAAAGACACTCAACCATAGGTCATTGATCAAAACTCTGTCAAGTTTAGAAAAAACATGGATGTTGTTCCAAGTGTAAAAATAGCCTTTGCTTTCATATCCATCAGTTTAGTATCACACATAAACCTTTGAAGTTCCAACAATTTATTTCCAGTGACATTTATCCCATGAATTCTTTCTTCAATATAAAGAATGCAATTAAAGTCTCCCGGGACAATCCGTGCATTCTTAAAGGAAACAGTAAGAGATCTAATACTATTCCAAAGAGAGGATCTGAGATGAGATTGATTATATCCATATGAAGGTAGCATAAAAAATAGAAGATGTACCATTATCCTCCAAGCAATGTATCATTTGAGAAGAGATTACCAGGACTTGCATAGAAAAGACTAAAGATCCCGGGTCACCATGATTCTATCATGCTAATCATAATCAAAATTGTGAACAAAACTCCAAATTTGGGCACAATTATCCGCAACAATAATGGTATGAGCAGATTGTAATTTTAACTCAACAAAACCAAACAAAGAGATTCTATGTACATTTAGCAAAATCTTAACTTCTTTTTGTTTATTAAGGCGGTTAAGACCCCTAATATTCCAGTAACAAAAGGGCTTTCATCCTGGTTGAGAGGAGCTACCTCTACCCCGACTGTTCCTAAGGCCTCTATTATTTGAAAAAGGTGCCGTACGAGGTCCTTTTTTCTTGTTACTCACAAGTTTGCAAGACAAATCAACAACGATATCAATGTCATTTTCTTATGGATTTGAAGAAGAGCAAATCCATTGTTAGTATTAACTTGAGTTGGTCTAGTAGTAGTAACATCAATAGGACTCTTCCCCTTTCTAACCTGTTGCCAGTCCTCCTGATTTGCACCAATATCCATACTAGTTGAAGCATCAATCTCAGCTCTATTATTAGGAGTTTCATCCGGCTACACATCTGTATCAGCAATAACCTCAGTTAGGATCTCAGTAAGAGTAACTTTAAGAACATAAACCTTCTTCGTAATCTTCTTCTTGCATTTATCAGACTTGTGACCAATTTTTTTTACAATGAACACATCTTGGAGGAATCCATTCATACTCAATTTTTTGATCTAATTCTCTACCACCAGGACCTTTAATCTTCAAAGAGTTTGGCAATTCATAATCAGCTTAAATTTTGACAAACTCTGGTAAACACAATTCTATCCTTCTTAGCAGTGATACCATTAGTGCATACAGATTTCCCTATGACACTAGCTACTTTACTCAGAGCTTGTTCATTCCACAAATAGAGTTTCAAATATTTAAAGATTAAACCCAAATTGGAATTAATGGAACATTTTAACTCCTCCAAGTTAAGATCAATAGACCATGGGGCTAGAAGTAGAGATTTATTATCAATGGTCCATGGACCTTGCTTTAGAGCATACAACTTGGCTTCATTGAGTTAAATGCGAAAATAAAAACACCAGAATTCATAGCTAAAATTTCAACAGATCCAAACTCTTTCCAATATTTATCTACATAGTTCCTAATTGAAGTATATGAAGCTTTAAATCCAAGCACATAACCTACTAGAGCAAATTTCCACTCCTGAACTCCATAATCCCATTCAGAATCATCAAATCGAACACAATCTGCTTCAGCAAATTACTGAGCAACAGAGGATAAATTCATACCATTTCTTTCTGGCGATTACCAGATATAATAGACGCCCAAGAGAAAAGAGTTTTTCACTCGAGATTGAGTTATTCCTAGATCCTTTTCCTGAGATCGATCATTGGCCAGAGCTTGGGTCGATGTTGCTGACGTCGAAGCTTGACTCGTCTTCGAGGAGTAAATTAGGGTAACAGAGACAGGAAACCACCAGATCTACAGCAAGAGAGCGAAATAACCAAAGAAGATTGAAGAAGTTGAAGATGGCGCACGATAGCAAAAGGTGCCAATGTAAGCCCGAAATCACCATAAGAGGAGCTCTCCAGCCTCTCTAGTCTCCAATTCTTCCTGGAGCTTGAAGTGGAGGTCTCGTATATGCTCGAATCAAGCATGTAACTCTTGCTCAACCGAAGCTCCCCGAAGCATATAACTCTTGGACAAGAGCAGGGGTGCTCGCCTCCGCCGTAGCGCCCTCATTTTCCTTCATCGATTCGGCGGGTCCAAAGGGGCCTCGGCCGTCCACCTTCCTCAGCCTCCTCTTCTATCAGACCTCTCACTCTTAGTAGTACCGGAAATTGGCCCAGCCCAAGTCCTGAGAGATGCCGACCACCTGCAAGACCGATGTATTGAACAAGTTCTCATTTCGACGAGACCCAATGTTAAGCCCGAATTTTTATCAAGCCTACGCGTCTCCTCCTTTGATAGTAGAACCGGCCTTGGGGCATCCTTGTTGATATCAGGCTAAGCTGAGCAAGGCAGAAACGCACCCGCCTCGAAGATCCATACAAACTTCTCCTTTCAGTCCTTGTTCAACTCTGGAGGGTTCAAAACAACCTTGAAACCGCCCAAGTTCTGGTAAGTAGAAGTGGCCCTCCGACTTGCCTACCTTGATGCTGATGAGATGGACAAGAAGAATCCCCATACCACCCAATGGCAGATAACTACAAACCCCACCAGCGTAGCTATAGAGTTCGGTTTGATCTGCGCGATGTCAAGACCACAAAGCTTTGAATGTGTGGTGAAGAAAAGGATGGAGATGATCACAAATCGCTTAGGTATCCTTTGGCAAAGGTTTAAGTGAGAGATTAAGTAGACTTTACCTTTTCTTAACCTGTCAAACATAAAAAATTTATTAATGCTTAAAATGAGTTAACCCTTTATAATTTGTCAAACATAAAAAATATAAAAAGGTTAAGTTAACCCTTTTAGAGGGATTAAAATGAGTTAACCCTTCAAAATGAGGGGTTTACTAATACTCTTATTTAGAAGGATTAAGAGTTAACCCTTCTAATTATAACGAAAATAGTCAAAATCATTGTTATTCCCAAACACAAAAGCTGATCACAATGACTAAAATAAAACTTATGTAACGGGTTAATAATTTAGTCCTTCAGGTTATCGAATGAGCTAAGTACATTACTCCTTCTTTTTAACCCCTTTTCCTTAACCCTTTGTCAAACGGGGCCTTAGGTTATAGAGAAAATTCTAGTGTTTCGAGAGCAAGCAAAACCGACCCCTTAGAAGAGCCAGCGTATATATAAGCAAAAAGGAGAACACGTGGCGAAATCATAATGATCGGATCAATCATTGATGGATGACTGGGAAGGATTTTGAAATTCAAGGCGACCCTCTAGAACCAAAACGCCACTCTCTTTAACTGTCATGCAATCCCCACAGAAACTAAAGCAACACCGGCGCACTATCCCCTCTGACATCAGAACATCATGTCAAAAGTGATCTATCAATGACCCCTCATAAATGCGTCTTGAAATCCCAACAAATGATAGTTTAATTTCACTTGGACTCGGCCTCCCAAGTTCTAGTAAAATCATAAAAATGACCAGGAGTTAATCTTATCCAGGAGATGACATGTGTCCTAGGTTAACTATACCCCGATTCGATCCGACTTCATGAAGGTTGAGCTAAAGGATGCCATCACCCAGCCCCTTCCTAGAAGGATGAGTCAAAAAACGTCTTTACTCGGACCACGTCTTTACTCGGACCCTGCTACTAAAACTAATTTCATGCATTGTCATTTAGTGGACCGAGTCGAGAAGCCCTCTCATCCAAATGGCCAGATCGAAAGGCATCTTTTCTCGGCCTTCTTGAAAAGCTGAGACAAAAGGCGGTTTTTCTCAAACCCCTTGCCGACATCCACCCATCATAACATTAAATACAAAGTCAAAGCCATCATTGCATCTTTCCTAGAGTTATAATGACTTATCGGAGCACGCTGGAATTGGAACCCATATGTCGCCGCTACAGTAAATATAGGGATGATTCGGATCACCTAGTGCCAACATCTCTATGGTACTAGCTGACGAAGCCGACTGCATAGACTTGGCCGATATTACATAAACACCCTTTAGATTCTACTATAAATAGTTGCATCGTCTATTGCATGCGGGTACGAAATTTTCTACTCAAAAGCCTACAGTACTTATACTGCCTCTACTTAAGTTCAATACTAACTTAACCGTTGGAGAAACGCCCGGAGAACCCAACACCGACCTCTTATGTATTTTTTGTATGCAGGATCAAGTCCTCTGCTTAATAATTAGCCACCAAAGAAGATTAAGAGATCCGAAACACTTTATAACCTACCTAAAACCCATTGTTAAGTATCTGACATCACAAGGATTATATTCACCTCGGTTACAAGATTCAAAAACAAGTTGCAAATTAATATGGTTTAGTGATTATCTTCGTAACTTTAAGTCTTATTGTTTACTATTTCGAACACACACACACACACACACACACATACATACATACA
>BQKN01000266.1:129955-179980 GCA_022839385.1 Asparagus kiusianus
AGAAGAGGGATTGAAGTTGAGATTGAGAAGAGGAGAACAATTCTTATTCATTCATAATGTTTTTAGTATTACAACTTCTCTTTTATATCTCTCGAATACAATTCTCCTCACTGATTCACTTACAGGTTACATGTGCACGTGCACAAACACTAAAATAACCTCCAAACAGAATTAACTAATTAACAGCTTGTAAATGTCTAACTGAACTCTGCACTTCCTTATCATAAGCACATGCTATGGTGCCTTTGCACATTACCCCTTCCTCCTAATAGATTCAGCTTCAGTTCCTCCTGTCATACTAGTGTTTTCATGTCTGTGCACAATCTTCATCCCTTCTATTCTTCAGCTCTTCTATTCGACTGTAGTTCCTGATAATTCCCCCCACTTAAATTTGATCTTGCCTCAAGGTCAAAAGTAGGAAAACGCTTAACCAAATTCCAGTAAGATTCCCAAGTAGAATCTAATGAAGAGCGCTACTTCCACTTAATTAAAACCTGAGATATCAAGTGATTACCTCTTACAATAGACCTTCTGTCTAAAATATGCTCAGGTTCATCAACAATCTCTGAGACATAACTAGGGAAATCATCCTGTAAGACAATGTCAGTACCCACTTTCTTTTTCAACTAAGATACATGGAAAACTGGATGGATATGAGACTGTGCAGGTAATTCCAGGTAGTAAACAACTTCCCCTATCTTCTCCAAAATTCTATAGGGACCATAGTATTTGGGAGATAGTTTGTGAGGCTTACTAGAAGAAACACTGATTTGTCTATAAGGTTAGAGTTTGAAAAAAACCCAATCACCCACAGCAAAACTTCTATAACTCCTGTGTGCATCAGCAAAACGTTTCATATTTTTCGTAGCACTTTTCAAACTATCCTTCAGGAATTTCAAAGTTATATCTCTTGAGAATAAAAACTCATCAACTGCTTCAACTCGACAGCTCTTAGGGACATAAGAGAGTAAAGAAGGAGGTTGTCTCCCATATACCACCTCAAAAGGAGTAGTCTGTGTAGAACTTTTCTAAGTGGTGTTATACCAAAATTCAGTCAATGCTAACCATTTACTCCATTCACTAGTTTTGTGGTAGCAAAAACAACTCAAATAATTCTCCAAATGCTTGTTAGTAATCTCAGATTGACCATCTGTCTGAGGATGGTAGGCTGAGCTGAATTTTAATTGGCTTTCATACAACTTGAACAATTCCTTCCAGAATAAACTAGTAAACAGTCTCGATCACTCACAATTGATTTGGGTATGCCATGTAATCTGAAAATCTCTTCAAAAAATACCTGAGCCACTGTCTGAGCTGTGTAGGGATAGGAAAGTGCAAAAAATGAGCATATTTGGATAGTCTATCAACAACAACAAGGATGGTAGATTTATTTCCACTCTTAGGCAAATGTGTGATAAAGTCCATAGATATATCCTCCCATATAAAATCTGATATATAGAGAGGTTGTAGGAGCCCTGGGGATGCCACATTCTCTCCTTTAGATCTCTGGTAAATATCACAAGCATGTACATAAGCCTGTACATCTTTTTTCATTCCCTTCCAGTAGAAGACTCTCCTCAACCGATGCAAAGTTCTAGTGATTCCAGAGTGTCCTGCAACAGGGCTATCATGATGCTCCTTGAGTAGAATTATTTTCATGTCTTGAGCATTAGGACTAATCAAGAGTTTGCCCTTATAATAATACAGTCCTGCCTTTTTCAGTATGTATCAGGTTCTAACCCCCCTTGTAATAATTTGGCATCCAAGTCTGTAAAAAATTTATCCGTAGAGTACATGTGCCTGATTTTTTCTAGCCACTCACTGATAATGGTAGAAATAGCTGATATTGCAACAAACAAGCCTTGTGTGTCCTCTACATCTTCATGAATTCTGGATAACCCGTCTGCAGCTTTGTTCAACCTCCCAGGCTTATACTCTACTTTATAATCATATCCATGTAATTTGGCAAGCCATTTGTTTTGTATACCTGTATGAATTCTTTGTTCAAGCAGATACTTAAGGCTTTGATGATCAGTCCTAATAACAAAATTCCTGCCCATCAGGTACTGTTGCCATTTTTTGTAGATAAAATGATTGCTACCAGTTCTTTCTCATAAGTAGAAAGGGTGGCATTTATCCCTTTGAGAGCAAAACTGAAGTAGGCTATAGGCCTCTCCTGTTGTATCAACACAGCTCCAACACCTGAACCTGAAGCATCACATTCTATCACAAAGGTAAGGTTAAAATCTGGCATGGCTAAAATTGGTGGATTAGTAAGTGCATGTTTTAATGTATTGAATACTTTTTCAGCACTCTCATGCCAAGTAAAAGCTCCTTTCTTCAACAATTGTGTTAAAGGTTAGGCTATTACCCCCAAACCCTTTAATAAATTTCCTGTAATATCCTGCTAGGCCTAGAAAATCCCGCAATCCCTTCAATGTCTTGGGCAGTGGCCACTCAACAATAGCAATAATCTTCTTAGGATTCACCCCCACTCCTTCTTGTGACACAATGTGGCCTAAATATTCCACTTGATTCTGGCCAAAGCTGCACTTAGACATCTTAGCAACTAGTTGATGCTCTGCCATAAGCTGAAACACTTGCCTCAAATGTAAAAAATGATCCTGCCATTTCTTGCTATACACTAGAATGTCATCAAAAAAAACCAGTACAGACTTCCTTAACAATTTCTGGAAGATATTATTCATGAGAGTCTGGAAAGTTGAGGGAGCATTTGTAAGGCCAAATGGCATAACCATGAATTCATAGTGTCCACTGTGTGTTCTAAAGGCAGTCTTGGGTATGTCAGCCTCATACATTCTAATCTGGTGGTACCCTAACTTCAAGTCTAACTTGGTAAAAAACCGAGTGCCATTTAATTCATCTAGCAGCTCATCAATAACAGGAATAGGAAATTTATATTTGATTGTGGATTTGTTAAGAGATATGTAATCTATACACATTCTCTAACTACCATCATGTTTTTTTACCATTACCACTGGAGATGAAAAAGGGCTATTGCTGGGGTCTAATAATCCCCCCTTTTAATATTTCTTCTATCTGTTTTTCAATTTCCTCTTTAAAAATGGGTATGTCTATATGGCCTAATACAGACTGGCTTAGTTCCTTCTTCCAATGGAATCTTATGGTCTATATTCCTGTGAGGGGAAAAATGATGCAGTTCTTGAAAAACTATTTGAAATTCTTGGATGAGTTGGTGCATGTCAACAGGTAATTCTTTAGTGGTGACTTGTGTATTTGATTCCTGCAAGTTTACACTGCATAGTTAGATTAAGTACCCTTCCCCTTGATCTCTGAAGGATTTATCAATATGTTTTGCACTGACCACTTGTAATTCTTCTGGTACTATTCCCTGTATTGTTCTCTTTATACCTTCACTCATGAAAGTCACCTGTAATTTCTTGAAATTCAAAGTGATATCCTCTAATGTCTTCATCCAGTCTGCTTCCAAGACAATTTGGCTGCCCCCTATAGGCATTACCAGCAAATTGCCTTGGATTTTCACCCCTTGGCAATCTAGCAACACTTCTTGACACACTCCATCTCCTTTGATTAACTCCCCGCTAGCCACCAACACATTGAACATGTTAGATTCAGTCACTGTCAATCCCAGTTTCTTAACCAATTTAGCATTAATAAAATTATGAGTTGATCCAGAATCTATTAAAATATTGATTGCCTGATGTTTGTAATAACCTACCACCCTAATGGTATGAGAGGCATTAATTCCACTCAGAGCTTGTACTGAAATGGAAGAAGCTCCTTTGACCAAGCTTGCAGCTAACTCTATAGCCAGAGAATCCTCTTTATTTTTGTCACAACTATCTTCATTTTTAGTTGCACCCCCTTCTAAAATTCCTTCTAAGATAAACAATTGCTTTCCCTTGCATTGATATCCTCTGTGCCATTTTTCATCACAAGTGAAGCATAGATTCTGACTTCTCCTTCTCTGTATCTCATCAAGGATCATTTTCTTGAACTAAGGAGATGGTTGAGAGTTGTTTTTAGTTGAAGGGTTAAAGGAGGAGTTCATTGAAGAACCTCCTGAATTGTAATTATTCCAGTTGCCTCTGGGTTTCCTTTTATTTCTCTGTCTATCCTCAAACAATTTAGCTAATGATACTGCTCCTCTTAGAGAATTAGGCCTAGCAGCTGCCTTCATACCTCAATTCATCCTTGAGTCCACCAATAAATCTTTCTAGGATGTGTCGTCTAGAAGGTTGTTCATCCAATAAACCAGAGTTTGTTCAAACCTTCCTAAGTACTCTCTAATGGTTGAAGTTTGCTTCATGGTAGAAAAAGTGTCATAAGGTCTTGAGAGTTCACTAGGACCAAACCTAGTAATTAACTCTTCCCTAAAAATTTCCTAGTGGTTATGATTCTCAATATGTCTGGTTAACCATCTATACCATTGTAGGGCTTCATCCCTCAAATAAAAAGAGCAAGCCTTAACCCATTCATAACTAGTGATTTCATAATAGTCAAATATCTGTTCAGTTTGTTCTAGCCATGCTATAACATTCTCATTCCCATAAAAAGAAGGGAAATCTAAACGCAAGTATTTCGGCTGCACAAACTTTTGCTTACTGAAAAAAAGAGTTTTCTGGTTTGAGAATTTACCAAGGTTGTTAGCTGATCTGAACACTTCATTGAATTCAACATTTTCTTGATTTTGAGAACTGTGAGTGTGCTCATAATCCTTCCTGCTTGACTATCTTGGTCCCGAACTCAAGATTGGACTCTTATTTCTTGGTCCTGAACTCAAGATTGGATTCTCATTTCTTGGTCCCGAACCCAAGATCCCTTGGTTATAATTTTTTGAGTTCTTGGATTCTTGAACCAAGAATTGCAATTGAGGAAAAAGATCGTCCAACCTTGATGATACATGTTGATTGATTGAACCTTGTTGTTGAATGAAGGAGTTTTGTTGAAGAATTGCATCTTCTACTCTAGTGAATCTATCACTTTGAGTCAATTCTTCCGTTGAATTCTCATCTTGATCACCTAGGAACCCTTCATCTCTGGCCTCAACTTCGATGTGCTCTGATATCAATTGAGAGGACATTGTTCCTATTGAACCTGGAATTACTGTTCCTAGCCATGGCCAGCTCAAAAATATACGAATGACAGGGAATTTGTGAAGAAGATTGTGAGAATTGAGAGAATAAGAACAGAAGAGGGATTGAAGTTGAGATTGAGAAGAGGAGAATAATTCTTATTCATTCATAATGTTTTCAGTATTACAACTTCTCTTTTATATCTCTCAGATACAATTCTCCTCATTGATTCACTTACAGGTTACATGTGCACGTGCACAAACAGTAAAACAACCTCCAAACAGAATTAACTAACTAACAGCTTGTAACTGTCTAACTGAACTCTGCACTTCCTTATCATAAGCACATGCTATGGTTCCTTTGCACATTACCCCTTCCTCCTAATAGATTCAGCTTCAGTTCCTCCTGTCATACTAGTGTTTTCATGTCTGTGCACAATCTTCAGCCCTTCTATTCTTCAGCTCTTCTATTCGACTGCAGTTCCTGACGGAACCTACCCACTTTAACTTGAGGAATTGTTAGTTGTTGATTCTAAAAATTAGATAGATAAAGGCGTTTGCAATTTGTTATGAAAAAGTATGAGTAACTTGTAAAGTTAATATGTGTTGCTATTAGGGATTCAATATACTAACCAGCCAACCATACAGTTTGCAATATATGTATAAAATAAGTTGAGAAGAAAAAACAAAAGAGAATATGTCCATAGATATAAAATTTGTAGAGATGCAGAGGGTATAATTTTCTTAATTATTACTGTCTATCTCAATACCAATGGATAATATCATGCCATCTGTTATACCCCTAAAAATACTAAATATTAATCTTCACAGAGAAGTCGACACGTGTCTTACACTATACCTAACTCAACTAATTTAAGACCAAGATAACCTCTGCCTCAACACGGCCGACTTGTTCAGCCGACATTCTCACATAACCGAGTTGAAAGTCGGTACTACTCAGCCAGCCCCTCAATTGATTCCACAAGCACCTTGACTCGGCTCACTAATCAGCGAACATCTCGCATAATCGAGTCAAAAGGCTGTGCTTCTCGACCCTAAACCTTAGGGGTCGAAAGACAACAATTACCTCGAACCTTTCGCCAACTGACTACTCTTGCATTAACTGCTCTGCTAATATCATCGTTGCTCTAGCCCCCATAGCCTTTATGACTCATCAGACACAGTCGGTACTAAGCACCTGTTGTCATTTTCATAATAAATAACCTGATGTCTCACTTTCTTCAGCAACCGACACGTAGCACATGTCTGCTGACTCAGCTGCCTAACTGGACTTCGCCCAAGTTACTTTCGTGCCTCTCAGATCCACTATAAAAGGAACGGCACTGCATACTCTCTACTTCCCCACTCAAGATCACTTATTAATTAATTTTCAGGGGAACAATCGAAGAACCCAACTCCGCCCTCTTACGAGTTCTTTCATGTGCAGGGAAGAACAGCAAGCCCTAGAACCATTCATCAGGAGGAGTTAGAGGACCATAATCTCTTCACAATTCTCAGATAACACCTTGTTTGATAACTGACATCAACACCACCTAAGATTTCCACTATCGCAAATAGTGGTTTTAACTATAGTAGTTTTCAAGTTTATTAGTGTTTTCAAGTTTTTTAGTGGTTTCAAGATCAAATTGATTTTCAAGATAACAATAGAAATCTTATATGACTCCGTTGGAAGTGATATAAACAATAAAGATCTTAAGAATTGGACTCCCTCCAATCACCACTTTAATTGGAGAGGATCCTGATCCTTAACTATGTCTAAAACCCCCCTAATCCAAATATATATTTATCAAATACCTAAGACATCTAGAACAAATGACTGAAGGATAGTAAACAACAATGGATGGTATTTTTGGATAAACTAACAGATTATCAATTTGAAACGCAAATTTGCAAAACAAATTTGAGTTTTTCCCCTAGAAACTAACTTTAAAATAGAATCTCATTCTATAAAATTCACATCTATATTCAGTTTACACATAAATCACTTAAAAAAATTGTTGTTGCTACAAGCAGCCACCCGAACCCACTTTTCAATTACTTTTCTCGATAAGTGATTGTTTGGTTCTCAGATTGCCACTTGATGCATGTAAGATATTAAAAAAACCATAATCAAAATCTCATTTGCTTGCAATTAATGCATAGAGGATTGCAAGAGGGAAAATCCATCCAAACTTTGTTAAAAATCACTAATTCGATTAAAATCAGCTAATATTAGAGAATTATATTTGATATATTTATATGTGGCAACCCTAAGTCTATGGTATAAAAATACCTAACAAACAAAGTATTTGCTAGAAACAATGTTAATTTTTACGCATGGGTCCTTTTTAAGGTAAGGTTGCTAGATGCATGGAAACAAAGAGTTCCTATTGATTTCATCTAATCTCCATTAAAAATCATATGTCTAATATAATTAGTATTTGACAACTAATTATCACATTAAATTGAAAAGCTCCAACTTAAAAGTTAGTCCACGTGCTTGATGGCAATAGAAAGTTATCTAAAGATGATCTATGTCTAAATTGATAATCAAAGATGATCCCTTCGTGAGGTGATTTCTAGAGGGAAGAGAAACCCAAATAGATTTGGGGTATTTCTATGCAAGACCACAAAACACGATTATGGGCTGTTTGGTTATTTCCTAAAAAACCAAAAAATAGAAATGCAAATCAAGAAAACTCAAAAAGTATAATTTCACACATTTTCATCCTTAAAACTCACCCACAACATCTAATAAAATATTATTTTTATCCAACAACTCATCCATCACATCTAATAAAATATTATTTTCATCCAACAACTCATCCATCACATCCACCACATCTAATAAAATATTATTTTTATCCACAATATCACTCAACTCATCTCATCTCATATTTAAAAATTACTCACATCATCCAATAAGATTGTGACAACTCATCTCATCTCATTAACATTTCATTTCTTTGTTTTCCTCCCAAGAAGCTAGGAAAACAATTTCCTTAAGTGTGGGTCACATCATCCAATAATATAATGACAACTCATATCATCTCATATATTTTCTTATTTTTAAGAAATAACCAAGCAAAAGAAAACAACCTATTACAAGAAATAGGTTTCTTATAATTTATTTCATTATTTTTTTCGCCAACCAAACAACATCAAAACAAGTTTTCTTAAAAAATCACTCACATCATCCTATAATAAGGTGACAACTCATCTTCATTTCTTTGATTTCCTTCTTTTTTTAGCAAACCAAACACTCCCAAAACAATTCTTTGATTTAATAGTTTTCCATTTCTTTGATTTTCAATTTTTTTTTAGGCAAACAAACAGGCCCTTAATAGAATAAGATTCACGAAAAAAGTGAACAACGGGAGGCAAAACGAATTGAAGGATTTGTCGGGATCAAAAAGGTAGTGTCACATCAACAACACATCAGCAGCAATGCAAATTCCTAGGCGTTGTACGGTGGCGTCATCAAACTCAAACACGAGAAGTGATAATTAATTTTTCAGGAACTGGTAGTTCACACGCTCGGTGCCGATGCACGCCCCGGTGAGTTTAAGTTACCAGCAAACGCCATTTTAGCACATTACTATTAACAATTGGCCGGGATGTTTGTGATCCATCATCCACTGATCCGCAATTAATGATTTTAAAATCGTTCTTTAGAGGTCGAAGTTCTAAACGAGTTTACGTAATTTAATTAATTTACATTAAATCAAACTTCTCAACTTTCTTATGATCAGGATAGTTCATTATATACTACTCGACAAATATTCCAAACTTTGATCGCATGTTGATGATGCTAATACATAAAAATCCTTAGCCATAAAGCAACGACCGCAACCCTCATCCATCATCCATATGCCGACTCAACACATCAACTTGTAACGCATGCAGCTGCACCCCTCCCCCATCCCCTCCCACGTGTCACCTCCTCTCCCACGTGTCAACCCTTTCCCTCCATTTTTAAACCCCCCATCCCCCAATCCAAAAAAAAATCATTAATTAGCCTCTCTCTCTCTCTCTTGTCACCGGTGCCCCTCTCTCATCCCAGTCGTCACGATGGCAGAAACCGACAGAGACCGAGCCCAGCGCCTCCTCGCCGAGAGAACCCCCTCCTCGTCCCAGGCCCTCGCCGTGGCAACCCTCTTCCCCCTCGGCGGCATCCTCCTCACTCTCTCCGGCCTGACCCTCACCGCCACCATCATCGGCCTCACCGTCGCGTTCCCGCTCTTTGTCATCTTCAGCCCGGTCCTCGTCCCTGCGGCGATGCTGGTCGGGCTCGCGCTGACTGGGTTCTTCGCGTCGGGAGCGATGGGGGTCACGGCGGTTAGGGCATTGTCGGTGGTGGGGAGGGTTTTGGGGAGGGTTTTCTCGAGGGAGAGCATGGAGATGGTGAGGAGAAGGATGGCGGAGGCGGCGGAGAAGACGGGGGCGAGGACGAAGGATGTCGGCGGGGCGATTCAGAGCCAGGCTCATGAGTATGGGAGGACATGAGGGCTACAGACATACATAGCATTTGGCGTTGGAGGTGTGGGTCTGTGGACTAGGGTTTAACGTGCTACTCCGTTGATGCGTAGTGTTTGTGATGCGCGTGTGCGTTACTTCGGACCATGTTTATTTTATTTTATTTTATTTTATTTCTGCATTTTGCTTGTTAAGATGTTGTATTGTGTAAAACTTTCTTTTGGTTAATTCTGTTATTTAAGTTAAACGCATCCTTGTGTCTTTTCTCATGTTATTGACATTTTCTTTTATAGGGAAAATTGCTTGGGGGAACATGTTGTTGACCTTTTTTTTTTTTTTGGTCAATGAACTGTGAATTTTATTCATCTCCCAAATTTGAACATATAAGGTCAACAAAGCTCCAGAAACCTGGAGATCAAAAGAAAAAATTACAATCTATCAAGTAGTTCTTTCATATGTTGTTGACCTTTATAATGATGTTTAGTTATTTTTGTGAATTATGTTATGGATAAGCTTTATAAAATTGTCATGAATTACTAGGGGTATTGGATTGTTTATAAAATCGACATGAATTGTGTTATGCGATGTTCTCAAATTCGGAAATGTACACCATAGATTTGGAATGTTTGTTTTCTCACATAAAAGGTAAACCCATTAAACCCAAATTTAGTACGTTTATACAAAAAGCTATATCTCACGTTATCATAAACCGATCTATTTATCTATTTATTTTCAACCTCACTAGTTGCCCTCGAGTCTTTAAAAAAAATCAACACAGCCCACATACAACTTTCACATAGAAATTCAACCGCATTACCGTGTCCAGCCCATTACCGGACCCAGTTCCATTCCGTAGCTAGTCCATCGAACTATTCGGGTTATTATTAACCAATAAATAGTGGAAGTTAAGAACTGGCTTCATGGGTCATAATTCTCTCTTTCCTTTGAATTTTAAACCAAAAAAATCCAACCTATAAGCTTAAATTGACACGACTATAATTACACGTAAGGTAAAGGAACCCCTTCAGCAAGTAGTCCATTATCAAGGCATCTTTCACCTTTAAAACTAAATACTTGTACGAGAATCACCTTTTAATTTTGATTTATATATAAATCACTTTCAAAATAGGATTTTAATATAATCAACAACCTTCCATTTAAATTTTCACTAAAAATCTAAAATAAGCTTAGAAAATACAAGTTAAAGTTATTGTAATAACAAGAGCTTGTAAGTTGTATTCTAACACTAACAAAAAATTTTGAGTCAATTAAATCTTCACTAAAAATCTAAAATAAGCTTTAAAAATTCAAGTTAAAGTTCTTGTAAGCCGTATTCTAACACTAATAAGAGCTAAATAGTAATGAAAAAAATGGAGTCACGTACCATGAACTATTATTACTAAAAAAGATTCGTAAAAAAAAAGTTCAGAGAAAAAAAAATTATTATATCTTGACAAAAGAAATGGGACACTATTAAGTGCAAGATGTCAACTTTTGTTTCAAAGCGTACCAATAATCCATTTGAACACTGTACCTCCATCTGGTATTAAAACTCACTGTGACATCCACATATTTGATTCTGCTCTCAAGTTATGATGCAGTTTCTGCCGTTAGCAAGTAGAAAGTCATCAACAGGACCCAACAATGTTACCACGGGAAGGTATTTGATCCCAAGGTAATTAATCTGATGGTGTTTTATGTAATTCCTGTTCTCGTGCAAAAGGATTGGTATAACTCCTACCAACAAAAATAGAACAAAGAAAATACTAACTATAAGAGACAAAACAGAAAGTTTAAAGTTCTATAAAATTACTACCCGAATTCAAATACAAACTAAAAACAAAGAGAAAATTAACATCCCACAGAGCTGAGCCAAACGTCCTGTTGCTTGACACTTTGACAGTAAGAGAAGAGTCTTCCCATATTCCACCATACAGTAAGCAATCATCTGCCAGTGAAAGGGGTAAAAAAGAAAAAAGAAAAACTATCAAAAAGTTGATAACAAATATACACTTCTATTCAAAAACATTATAGTATTTATTGAAGAAGTTCAGGCTCGGTTTCAGGTTTTCAGGTTGGGCGGTCGACCGGCCCGGTCAACCGCAGTCGTGCACAGCCGACCCGGTCGACCGAAGATGGTGGCGGTCGACCGACCCGGTCGACCGACGTATCTCTGGACTTTGGAGGGTGCCGCTGGATGGAGGACGGTCGACCGGGCCGGTCGACCGAGATGGATCGCGGTCGACCGGTCCGGTCGACCGACGCTGCGGTTTTGAGTTGGGTTTGGTTTTCTGACCCGTTTCGTTTTGGGTTCCTATAAATACCTTTTGGGTGTTTTTAGGGTTAAGAGCAAGGACGAATTTGAGCAGATTGAGAGAGTTTTATTTGGGCTTCTATTCTAGGAGCAATTGGAGAGATTGAGAGTTGATTTGTTGAGGGTTTATGAGAGATTTGTAACCCTGGTTTGTTCCTCTTGATTTCTAATAGTGAAAACTCCCCCCTCCTTGCCCCGTGGACGTAGGCATCTCGCCGAACCACGTAAAAATTGGTGTTGGATTGTTTGTGCTGTTGATTGTGATTGGTTCTTTATCTTTCTTGGCGATTGGTTTGGTTTCTCAAGGCACAACAATTGGTATCAGAGCTCGGGCTACGCTTGGGCTATTTTGGAGGAGTAGATCGCTTTGGAAGTTCATCTAGGGCTTCAGTTGGTGATAAAGGTGGGATCTTTTTGGTAAAAATCTCATCTTTTTTAGTTTGGATCTATTTCTCGTTTGTTTCCGCATTGGTTTGGTGGTGCTTTGAAATATATGGCTGAAAAAGATAAAATTGGGGAGGGTTCTTCTGGTGTGAAGGCCGTCCAAAGTTTGAATATACATTCTATGAAAATAGATGTGGAAAAGTTCAACGGCACAAATAATTTTGGACTTTGGCGATGCGAAGTCATGGATGCGCTAAATGCGCAAAATTTGGAAGATACATTGGAGTTGGACGGGAAACCGGCCGACGTTGAAGAAAAGGTTTGGAATAAAATGAATAGAACGGCGTGTGGTGTGATTAGGTCTTGCCTTACCCAAGACCTTAAGTATGATGTGATGAATGAAACTTCGGCAAAGAAGATTTGGGAGGTCCTAGAGGGCAAATATTTGACGAAGAGCGTCGAAAATCGTTTGCATTTGAAGAGGAGGCTTTATCGCTTCCAATTGAAGAAGGGGACATCCATTGGTGATCACATGATCCACTACACGAAGCTACTTGCAGATTTGGCGAATGTAGATGTCAAGATTGAAGATGAGGACAAAGCGTTGCTGTTGTTGAGTTCCTTGCCCGACGAAGAATATGAGACCTTCGTCCTCACTCTTATTAATGGAAAGGCATCTCTTTCATATAGTGAGGTCACCGCAGCCCTTGTGAACTATCAACTTCGAAAGAAGGACAATGAGACTTCCATTGAGCCGGTTGCGGGGGCATTGGTTGCAAGAGCTAGAAGTTCAAACCGTGGAAGAAGGTCGCAGTCTAGAGGGGGGCATCCTGCAGTTGGTAGGAATCAGTGTGCCTTTTGTAGAGAGGATGGACATTGGAAAGCCGAATGCCCAAAATTACAAGCTGTGAAGAATAAAGGGAAAGCTATCCAAGCTTCAGAGGTGAACGTTGCCAAGGCTAGTGGCGATGTTTCAGATTCAGATTCTTCGGGCTATTCGTGCCCTGCTCTTCCGTCAGTCGATGTTGCCGACTCCACCGAGTGGATGTTGGATTCGGGTGCTACTTACCACATATGCCCTAGAAGGGAGTGGTTCTCCAGCTTTCAGGAGTTGGAAAGAGGGGATGCTGTTCTTATGGGTAATGATTACAGATGCCCTATTGGTGGTATTGGTACCGTTCAGATTCGGATGAGTGACGGGAGGATTCGGGAGTTGGTTGATGTGAGATTCGTTCCTCAACTAAGGAAGAACATCATTTCACTTGGGGTATTGGAGGCATCAGGCTATAGGGTGACTTTGACGGATTCTCGCTTGAAGGTCACATCAGGGTCCATGATTGTTATGAAGGGCGTCAGGAGGAGTAACTTATACTATTTGCTTGGGAGCACGGTGTTTGATAGAGAGCTGACGACTTCTATGGCTAGACTGTGGCGTTGTTTGGTGCTGGGGTATATTGTTGGTTATGCCGTGCACAGATTGTTGAGGAGTGCTATGACCTGCAGATTGAAGTCCTGCGAGCACGTTGGGATGAGCGAGGAGACCGAGGTGGTGTTCAGCACTTCTATCCACCAATCGAGGGGTCTTATTGGAGGTGTTCAGTCAGACATTTGGGGGCTTTCCGAGGAGGCATCATCGGGAGGTAATCGTTATCTTGTTTCCTATGTTGGGGATTGTACTAGGCATATTTGGGTTGCAACCAAGTCCCGCTGGTATAAAGCCCTAGTAGTCCGTAACAGTTGGAGGAGGTGTTTGGGCAGAAAGGTTACCAGTCGTACTTATTCTAGTATGAGTCCTTTCTTGCATTGGTGCCGAGCTCATGGCAGTTGTATACACTTCAGAGGAGAGGAGACAGTGGGGCGACGTGATGAGATGGCGGATTTAGTGGGCCGTTCTTTTCTGGAGGAGGATCGGCGTTGGTTGTCGAGCAGTGGATCTGGTTTTCGGGCTTCGACACGATTGGGCTATCTTATGAGGTTGCCGACTGTTGCGTATAGAGATGTTAGATCTGGTGGAGCTGTTTCAGATTTTGGTTGGCGTCGGATATTTGGCTACCCAGCACTTGGTCACATCGTGGATGTGAGATTGGATCCGATTGCGTATTTGGGATTCAGGAGTTCATTCGGCTATAAGTTGGGAGCTTCTGAGTTTGTTCTGAGCAGGTTTGTCACTTTGGACTCTCGGCAGGTGGAGAGTATTGTTCAGATCAGAGGGATATCGCAGCGGGTGGAGGCTGATGCTACTTCACATTGGGTGGGGATTTCCTCACATACTCCAGGTCATTCTGTATTGGTTGGGATTCCAGCTGAGGTGGCACAGCGTAGGAGTCATTTATTTATGGTTGCAGATGATGAGGTGGTTGATTTGGATGCAGCTGATGGATATGTTTTGGATACGGCCATTGTTTCACCTCAGGTGGAGGTGTTTGGTTCGCTTCAGTTTGAAGCCGTTGTAGATGCTATCAGCCGCAGGTTGGATTGAGGGCCTTTGGAGGCCATCGGGTGAACTACGTGAAGGCTTGATTCCTCAGAGAGGATACGTAGGCAGTCAGTCTTGATGCAGCCGATTTGGTGAGTAGACACTATTGGTTTGGGTGAGTGTTCGCACTCCCGTTTGGTTGGTGTTGACTCAGTTCGATTTGGTGAGTAGACACAGTTGTTTTGGGGTTGAGTGTTCGCACTCCCGTTTTGGGTCTCGATGTGTTGTGATTGGAGTCCGTTGTCATGAGTCCGTTGCCATGGCATACTGGATACAGCAGTTGAGGCATTGGTTTGTTCGGTGTCGGCTCAGATTTGGGAATCTTCGCCGAGGTGGAGATTTGAAGAAGTGCAGGCTCGGTTTCAGGTTTTCAGGTTGGGCGATCGACCGGCCCGGTCGACCGCATTCGTGCACAGAAGCCACTGTGCGTTTGGATCAGGGCCGGTCGACCGACCCGGTCGACCGAAGATGGTGGCGGTCGACCGACCCGGTCGACCGACGTATCTCTGGACTTTGGAGGGTGCCGCTGGATGGAGGACGGTCGACCGGGCCGGTCGACCGAGATGGATCGCGGTCGACCGGTCCGGTCGACCGACGCTGCGGTTTTGAGTTGGGTTTGATTTTCTGACCCGTTTCGTTTTGGGTTCCTATAAATACCTTTTGGGTGTTTTTAGGGTTAAGAGCAAGGACGAATTTGAGCAGATTGATAGAGTTTTATTTGGGCTTCTATTCTAGGAGCAATTGGAGAGATTGAGAGTTGATTTGTTGAGGGTTTATGAGAGATTTGTAACCCTAGTTTGTTCCTCTTGATTTCTAATAGTGAAAACTCCCCCCTCCTTGCCCCGTGGACGTAGGCATCTCGCCGAACCACGTAAAAATTGGTGTTGGATTGTTTATGCTGTTGATTGTGATTGGTTCTTTATCTTTCTTGGCGATTGGTTTGGTTTCTCAAGGCACAACATTTATTTGATCTCTGTCTCAATGCGCGAAAAGTCTGATCGTGTGGATTCTGGCGTTAGCAGTTACAAGGTCTCTACTCCAACTGCCAAACTTGCTTGAAGGAGATCCATGAGAGTCATCTAAGAGCAACATTTCATTTCACGTGCATAGCACACGACCGAAAACAAGTAATAAGTTACAGAAATAAACAATCGTGACCGAATCAAGTAGATGCAGGCCAGCTCTTTACAATGCAATGTTTTTTTAAGTTGGACGCACGGTTTACACTATACAACCATCTAATATCTAGCATATTTACAAATATAAGCAGCCCCTTTGCGGGAAGTTATATAATCTTCTCAGTTGACACGTCTCAAGATTTTCTACAGTTGATAGCTTTCATTAATCAATGACCCCAATCAAATTTGAATTCGTAAAAGGGAATAACAAGTTAAAAAACATTTAAATAGGGAAGTAGAATCCTACTAAACTAGAATACTTATACATTTGATGTACAAATTAAACAGAATTCAGAGTTGAAGCTCTACTTCTGATGAATTGTTGACAACTAACTAATCCATGGATGTTGGCATGAAGTAAAGATGCTCCTGTTGACATCTATCAGAAGTTTTATCAAATCCGTAATGACCATGTAGCACGGACACGGATCCGACATGACCATCCGACACACCGACACGAGGCAAATCCTAAAAAATACATAGGATACGTGTGTTCGACACGTGTGTCCGACACGGACACGACACGACACGGCTTCATGTTATGCGTGTCCGTGCTTCATAGCCAGTGATGCAAACTAGATTGTTTTATGGCTTAATATCGGATTGTATAGTAACAATTCTTTTTTATTTTATTGTGCCTAAATTTGAGTATAAAATCCTGAAAACCATAGAACAATCAACTAGTATTATCTTATGCTCAACAAAACATACTAGGCACAATTCTGACAAGAAAAGAACTTGTCTTTTATCTATAAATTATTAACACAATTAGCCGGCCACATAAACTATTAAGAAGTTCCGTCTGTTTGTTTCCAGTTTCAAAGAATACAATTGAAATCAAAGCCGGCAAGAATAACATTTTTAAATGATAATATTAAACTTCACTGAGTTTACTTTGTTCCAATACAAATTTGATTTAAAACTAACCAAATAAGTTTAACCCACATAAAGGTTAATGTCAAGTGCAAGGATAATTAACTGAACAACATAATATTTTTATAAATTAAATAAAGCTAAAACACATTCGAGCATCACAAACTTCATCCTTAATCTTTTGCTGAAAACTCCATCAAAGAAAATAATGACAATGATTTCTTACCATCTACTTTCCACCCCAAATAAAAAGATGGGAACGATTTAGTTTACTATCAGCTTTCAATACATATTCCTGTATATGAATTTCCTTCCAAAGAAAATAGTGTATCCCTAATTGATCAGTCTGTTGATATAATTTAAGGACAAACCATGGCATATAATTTAAAATACAGATAAAGCTTAAATTATATTACAACAGAAAGAGAATCTGAAATATGAAGGTACATAGTGACATAACTTTGATTCTTACCCTTGCTATATTCAGTTCAATATTCCAGCAGGTGATGATTTCAGTAAATTAATAAATTAAACTTGAAATTAGATTTGGGTATTATTATTCATGTCCTCATCTATACTTGTTTGTATCACATAATATATTGGTCAGATATTGGACCGAAGTTGATTAACTCTATATAAGTGAGTGAGTGAACTAGAATGACTGTGACAATGAGATAAAAATTAATTAATTACAATAAAATTCTCTGACGATGAGAGTGGATCATGCTAATGAACATGACGATCTAGTTAGTACCACTTTGACCCTCAAATTATTTGGCAAATAAAATAACATAAATTCAAGTTATATGAGGAGATTTGTACAAAAAAAAAAGTTGAAAGCAGCACTTATTGCCTTTCGAAGTGTATAAATTTAAGATAGCTATAAAAGAAGCACAAAAGAAGTCACCTTGGTGCTATCACTAACATTTAGCTTTACACACTCTGATCTTTAAGAATTCCTAGTGTGCCATTACTATATCACTATCACCCTCACCCACCAAAAAATAGGACCAGTTATTATAGCTGCCGAATTCAAAATGGTAGTCACTTCAAAAAGAAAAGAGAATACAGAAGTTCAACAAGAAATACAGAATACAGAAGTTCAGGAAGAAATACAGGACAAAGATAAGGAATCTTGAAAATGAAGACTGATTCTACTATGCCTTTGTCATTTAGAGTTTGTAACATAGAGAAGGCAGGTAAGTCCAAAGTTAGAAGCTTTGAAATGAATCCCTAACGATTAAAGACCTACAACCATCACAGAAGAGTTAAAGGGGGGAACAATATATATAAGTCCGCCCTTTACAGCTCATATAAGTATTCCTTGATGAAGGAAGATACGTACTACGAATCCAATGCAAGAAGTCCACTTACTGTTAAAATAAGCATATTTGAAAAATGTATCACAGTGTGCAGACAAATGGAAGCGATGGAAACAAGGGAACAAGTCAGAAGCAACTAAAACACTAGAACCCAATTCTTTCCTCCCTAATCCTCTTCCCAGCTATGAACCTATTCCATCACATTTGCTCTGAAGAGGCAATGACAAACCGCCTTCTTCTTTTCCTATCCCTCCTCCTTCTCACCAGCCGCTCCAATGGAGAAAACCCAACAAACACCACCAGCGCCATTACCATGTACCCCATGCAGTGTTCTAGTCCCTCCCGCAAACCCACATGCAATTCCTTTCTCTATGTTCCATCTGTAGGCCTCCCCTCCTCTGTTGTCGCTTCAGTTTACTCTGCTAATGCAACCCTCATAAGAACTGTAAGTTGTTAATAGTTGCTGTTCTAATTAATTAATATGTCGTATGTTGTCTATTGAGAGAAACTACCATGACTGACAGTCGGTAGAGTATTCCTCCACCTAGACTCCTAGTTTAGAGTAACTTACACTAGGTCAACCTGACTTCTACACCTCATGGCTAACAGTCTGTTGGCTACAGATTCCTATGCCAAGAATTTTGGCATTAACCATGGTAATCCTAAATTTTGGCCATTTTCAGAAATTCAGACTTGCACTCAGTAGCTGACACTATTCTAATGAGAAAGGTTTTTTAGATGGTGATGACAAAGGTTTGGAAAGGGCTGCAATTATATGAGAAAAATTATCTTTCAATGTACAGGTTTTTCGCCAACCAATGATTCAGCCTGACTTTCTGGTGCAAGTTCCATGCGGATGTGAAGACACTGGAACTGGAACTATCGCCTATTTCCACAACACCAAATATAGAGTGCAGCGAGATGACACCCCTACTGAGATAACAACTAAAATCTTCAATGGTCTGGCATGGAACGTAACCAGTATACTCCAACCAGAACAGGTGATCACAATTAACCTCCTATGCGGGTGTTACGATGGTAATGACCAAGCAGAGGTAGTATCTTATACAGTACAACAAGGGGATACACTGTCTACAATCTCCAGTTTGTTATCTGCTGACTGGGGGAAGATTGTGAGGATGAATGGAGAAATTCTTAAGAATCCAGAGTTTTTGATCCCAGGATGGGTGCTATTTGTGCCCATGGGAACTGCAGTTGCAGCTCCAAATCCAAAAGGTATGGATATATTAGTTTTGTTTGGTACTGACTTTGTGCCGTCCTCTTTAAAAAAATTATGTTTCAGAGCATATACTACAAGAAAAAACTTGTTTAATGTACAAAGGGATGTTTATTTATTATTCTGAGTGTTGAATATTCTACTGACGGAATAGTTTTACTTCTGGTTCCTGAAACTCATAAAGTGCAACTTGATAACATGTAAATTCAAGTATGTAAATAGGACTGATCTCCTCATGTAAGGAGGACACTAACGAAAGATAATGATAATAATAAACTGATCATACATAGAGGTCAATTGAATCCTTGTGCTTTCCGGTACGAAAATCTGACATACAGGTTAAAAAAACATCTCGGACTTGCTTAGGTTCTAATACTCGGGAACTTATGAGGAGAAATAAGGAAAAAGATAACAAAAGAAGATAGAAGAGAGAATTAC
The DNA here is from genome assembly GCA_022839385.1 of Asparagus kiusianus. Classification (NCBI taxonomy): domain Eukaryota; kingdom Viridiplantae; phylum Streptophyta; class Magnoliopsida; order Asparagales; family Asparagaceae; genus Asparagus; species Asparagus kiusianus. Next base: position 149,731 of record BQKN01000266.1, read on the forward strand.
AGATATCAAGTGGCATTAGAAGTTTCTAGTTCTTGCCTAAATAGAGCTATGTTGTTGACATACAACTAATAGTCATGCTCATACACCTAATTGATGCAAGAAGAAATCTTCATCTTTCTCAGTTGTTTATCATATCGTGCTTTTTCTATACTTACATTACCTTCTGAAATTCCGACACAGGAAAGAAGCACAACGTTGCACTAATTATGGGCATTTCAATATCCATGGCCTTCCTAATAATTGGAGGTTTACTTTTATTCTTATGTCGGAGAAGGCAATCTCGTCAGCAGAAGATAGAGGAAGCAAACAAGGTAGAAAGAAATGCAAGCATAATGAGTATTGCCGCTCTTGAAAGCCAATACCATCCTGCAAATAACATGAAAGGTGAGAGTAAATAGTTATTCCTACTACTTGGGTTAATTTAAGCTTCACAGGATGACCGCATTTTACTCATGGGTATGTGAAGGTTTTGGGCCTACCAACACAGAGAGACCAATAATATTTAGTTTAAAAGATGTCGAGGAAGCAACAACAAGCTTTGACGAGAAACGGAAGATCGGGGAAGGTGGCTTTGGCAGTGTGTTTCATGGAATTTTGGCGAAGCAGGTAATAAGAAGCTATGATCATTTATGGTACATACGATCACGAAATTGATGAAAATTCATGAAATCAAGTTGCACAAGCTTAAACTGTATAACCATTTTAGTGATTGGCCTTCCAGGAATTTGATGGCCCCCCTGTTGTCTATACCATATATTTTATATGATCAGCATGTTGCAAAGATTTCTAGGATAGAAGTTCACTTCCTCGATATATAAAAGTTTTATATATTGACAAGAATATTGTAGAGTTCAAACCAAACTCTTGCCATCATAACATGAGTCTCATCCATATATTACTGCAGGAAGTGGCAATTAAAAAGATGAGGTCCAGCAAGTCCAAGGAGTTCTTCGCAGAGCTAAAGGTGCTTTGCAGAATACACCATATAAATGTGGTATGTTATTTAATTCACCCACTCTTCACTTTCTCCCTGTTAAAAATCAATTAATATCTGACAGAACTTTCTAAAACTGTCAACCAGGTTGAACTGATTGGCTATGCAAGTGGTGATGACCATTTGTACCTGGTTTATGAGTATGTTCAGAATGGTTCACTTAGTGATCATCTCCATGATCCACTGCTGAAAGGTATCGTGGATACATGATACAACCAGTTCTTGTGTTTATTTGTCTTTGTATGTTCTGCTCTACTATTTTCTTCACTATTTAAAAAATATATATTTGGTGCAAGGAGAAACTAGCAAATTTTATTTTCCATATGGATGAAAGCAGGCCATCAACCTCTCTCTTGGAATGCAAGAGCACAGATTGCACTAGATGCTGCAAGGGGAATTGAGTACATTCATGATCACACAAAGGCACAGTACGTGCATCGAGATATAAAAACCAGCAATATCTTGCTAGATGAGGGGCTCAGAGCTAAGGTCAGTATTTCGTGAGTGCTTAACACCACAATATACTCGTATGCTAAGTACGCTTCAGATCCATCTCAAATCTCCATGTTTTAGATACTAATGACTAAGCATGCTCATCACTTCATCGCTGTTTGGATTGAAGGATTAGGGTGTAGGAGTTACCATTTTTCTATTGCGTTAATGTATGTTATATATCTTTCTTCTTTTTTTTTTGGATAGTGGGACTATGTTGCGGGAGTTTCAACTTGGTATGAAAAATGTGAATAGTTGACATGCTCAAATAACTCAAGTAGGTGCTAGAGTCACAAACACCAAAAAGATCAGCGATCTTGTAAAGATAACATACAAACCATATATTAGACCAACAAATTGGTCATTGGAAGGATTAAACTAGAGTTAACTCCTGACTCTAGAGCAATCTGCCATTCAAAAAGCGGCATTAAGGGTAAGTTGATTCAAGCATCATCACAAGCCACTTTAATAATGCACGATACACACTGTTCATTTCTTAAAATATAATTAAAGTAGGAACAATGTGTGTGCTCTTCTTCGTCCTTCTTGAGTGGCATTCCTCATACTGGTCGCTCCAGTCATGTCGATTAGGAGTTGCCTCTTTTAGGGTCTGTGTTTTCGATGGCTGCAGCTTTAATTCCCATCAACTAAGGCTCATTTATTATTTTTCACATATTTAGAGTATCAATGAGCAGATAAATATATCCTCTCTTGCTCCCTAAAGCTTCAAATCAAATGTTCTTCACTATTATATTGTTGAAATAATTATTAGCTTTCAAAAAAGTCTGTAATAGTTGGCATCATCACAACAAATGGCTGGTTCTCCTAAATTCAGAAATTTTAGATACGCTAATCATCCCTCCTGAAGGTTAAGATAAGCTTTTCACTCCTCTTAACTAAATCACAGGTACAAATGAAAGGAAACAAAACAACATAGTTTCAGGGGTGTGCCAAATCTAACAACTCGGAAGACGTGCTAGAGATTTGATGAAAATCAACCAAGAATATTATAAACATCAACTAAGTAGATCTAGTTACTCTGGTTGCAGGTTGCAGATTTTGGCTTGGTAAAGCTTGTAGAACGTAGCAATGAAGAAGATTGTATGGCAACACGATTGGTTGGAACTCCTGGTTACCTCCCACCTGAGTAATCATGGTTTCTTAATACCATTTTTTCATTTAACCCCACTTAATATTTCAAGTTAACCAATGACATCATATAGCAATGTACAGGTCAGTTCGTGAACTCCAGATGACCTCAAAAAGTGATGTCTTTGCATTTGGAGTAGTTTTAGCGGAGCTGATAACGGGTTGCCGTGCTCTAGTTCGAGACAACAAGGAACCCAGCAAGATGAAATCACTTATTTCTATTGTAAGTTTTTCTTTTAGTGTTTGGGAAGTGACTGATTTTAACTTATAAATGTGTTTTTTCCTTAATAAGGGTCCAATGTCATGTTCGGTGAATTTCACTTATTCACTTATTTTTTCCTTATAAATAGGAAAAAAAATAAATTGGGATTTTCCAACTTATTTTTTTGGCACTTATAAGGAAATTTACTTATTGATGTTAAAAGACTACTTTACCCTAGTAAAAATAAGTATTCAAAATTATGAGGTTTAATAAATTAAGTACTAGCCAAACATGCCTTCAACTCTTAGATTGATTCAGTAACAAATCTGTGATCTCAAGTGTATTTTGATCTTAACTGAACAGATGAAGAGAATTTTCCTAGAGGAAGACCCTGAGACAGAGTTGGAGGCCATAATAGATGGAAATCTCAGGGAAAATTATCCAGTGGAGGAAGTCTACAAGGTAAAGCAATCCACTGAAAACTATTGTTAATCGTTACTTGATATATTTACTTGTGGAAATCTCTTATTGTTAATGACAAGTCTCGTCCATAATAAGTTCAGATGGCAGAGATCTCCCTATGGTGTTTGGATGAAGATCCAGTGAATCGGCCCGAGATGAGAGAGATCACGGTGAAGCTTGCTCAGATTGTTATGGCTTCAATAGAATGGGAAGCATCACTTGCAGGCAACAGCCAGGTTTTCAGTGGCATTTTTAATGGGAGATAAAAAGCTATGAACCATTTGATATGGAAACTGCTCCTCATGTCTTTAATGAGTGTTCCCCAACTCCTCCCCCACATAACCAATTTTCCCCTAAAAGATGTAAATATATATATACATCAATCAGATGTGGTCTAGGCCCGCATAAAAATAAAATGGATCATGTTCAAGTCAGATTTATGTAAATTCAATATAACAATATGCTTATGTAAATTGGCTTTGGTAGCTGACTTAGCTCTGAGAAATTTTCCCAAATTTGGCCCCTCTTCCTCTGTTTCTATTTTCATTCTGCAAAACTATTAGACTTCAATGATTCAATCTCAGCCAATATAACAAGCATGCAAACGCTCATCAACTCTGCTTCTAGACAGTGCATCTCGTGAGCAGTGTTCTAAAATATGGGCTAGGCCACTTAAGTTGTGCAACCTTCAGGCGGCTTTGATCAGGCAAGTGCCTAGGTGCTAAGAGCCAATCTGGTATTGTTGGACATCATAATAAGTTGTTTATATAAGTAGCCAATAGAAGCAACTTATAGAAGCTGCTGAAAATAATCATTTGCTAATTATATATCAATAGCTATTTCCAAAAGCAGTCAAGATGTTTGGCAAAACTACGCTTAAAGATCATTGTCAAAAGATGAAGGTCATATATGGTATATAAACAAAACAATACTGAAGCTGCTTTTAGAAGCATCCTTAGGATCTCATTAATAAAACAAAGCATTTTGAAATTGCTTCTAAAAGGACCCCTTGAAAGCAAAAGCAATTTCAATAAGCATGCAAAAAAATTCACCAAGCACAATTACTGATTGCTTCTCAAAAAAATAACTAGAAGCACTCGGAAAGCAATACCAAACTGGCCCTAACTACCGCGCTGATGAAGTTCTAGAGCAACTAGAAGCTGATCTCTTCACTTCCGGTCAGTTGATCAGTTGATTTGCCAGGTTTTACAATTCTGTTGGATGATATGATGTAGAATGCTGTTAATTTGGTGAATACGGTACAAAGTGGGGACTACTTTTATGTAGGAAAGGTGACAGAATAGCAGCAGACACAGGGCTGCTGCAGACTTCTGTGCTTGCACAAAGAATTAAGCAGGAATGATTTCAGATCAAGTTTCAAGAAGAAGATGGAAACTTTGTTAGATTTTAGCTATCGTTGGGTCAGATTAGGGTTTTCCTGAAATAGTTTTGTAACTGATATAGAGAAGAAGTCAAGCATGCTTGGTTGAAAGTTTGAGATGATCTCTTATAGAATATCAATGGAAAAACAAATAGAAAAGAAAGATAAGATAATTAATAAGATTTCATGCTTATATAGATTTTACACCAAAATCATAACTCATCATATGAAAGCTGAGAGGAAAGTGCATGAAAACAATATTTTTCATCCAGCCTATAGCAAGCGAATGTCCCTAGAAAGGTCTAAAAGGTTCTCGATCGGTTTCTTCTGCATACTTTTTCGTGGAAAGGAGGCGCTGTTAAGCCCTGGCCACTAGCAAGCCAAGCAATCATCGGCGAAAAGCAATTGCCTCCTTTCCACGAAAAAGTATGCAGAACTCGGGTGTGAGTCTGGAGTTTCTATTTCGGGTTTTTTCTATGTTGCTAGTCCTCTTCTTGCTTTACAGCTTAGGTAGGAACGAACCCCAGACTCCAGGCTTTGTTTTCCCGGTCATTCTCACCAATTCCTGAAATGCTGCTGCCCGAGGAAAGACAAGCAGAGGAAGCCCTCACATCACATAGTTGGGTCCATTCCGAAGTCAAGGGTGAGTCCCATGCTTTTGTGGATCGCGGTCTCACGCACTAATCCCATCATCGCGAAACTATCGGTTTAAATCAAAGAGTAATTCTCAACAATCAATAGTTATTAATTATTATTCAAGAGCTCAAAATTGTAATATCCCTAATTTTTCTATTGATAATAAGTCTATATTATGAATATTAAGTTACAAAGGACTCTTATGCAAAGAAAGAAAATAGTAACTATAGTAACATATTTGTATTTGTTAAGGGGCTTGCTGCAAAAGAAGATTTGATGAGGGGTTTATGGAAATATTAGCACATAATATATAAAGAGAAAAAAAGAAGATTAAGTAAACCCTAACCTATGTCTAAGTGTGGCAGCCACCAGAGAAGCTACGGTTGGCTTTAAAAAAAGGAGGAAGCTTTTGTTCTGACTTTTGATCATGAGAAGCTTTTGAGAAAATAAGAATACGCAGACCGGCGATCAAGCTAGTGTTTAATCAAAGCACAAGGTATTATCCTTTTCTTTTCTTTCTTTAATAATTAGTTCATATTACGACTTTATTCATCCTAGGTTGTTAATTTATTCACTTCTTGATCCATCGATTTTGTTTGGCTTATTTGTTCATGGTGCCACCAACCATACAAATTCCCCTAGTTAACTACAATAATACCTAGGTCAGATGTATACTTTGTCTGATCCAGACCTATAGCATGTCCCCATCCTTGTTTTTTATAAAATAAAAAAAATTGGTATGCATACAACGCTTGACCGTGGCTATAGGGTACAATAGGATATGTTGATTGATTTTAGTATATTTAATTAAATGGTGTACGATAAGTTAGTATATCCTAAAATTATTTGTATAGGCGTTCGGGTCGTAGATTATAAAGAAATTTTGAAGGTTATTTGTATATATTATGAAGGAATCCCAAGTGACTCCGAGGAGTCGTCGTGATTGGTACTGTGATAGTCTTTCATGTTTGTGTAAGTGGTGAATTTATACATTTTATGTTGTGCATTTTTCATATAAAATTATATCAAGTATATGTGGATTTGTTCTGCATTGATTATAACATTTTGTATGTTTTACCCATATATCAGTTGTTGATTGGATTGTATTTTCTGATGCACACAGATATTTTGGTACAAGCGTATGCTTATTTCTTTGTTGACAATCATGTCTTATCATATAGTAGTTATCATATAGTAGTAAGTTGAGATGCGTATGTGATTGATTAATTGCACTATTGATTGGCCTTTGGCAATTCTTTATAAATTATTTAGCTATATGAATTTTGTTCATTTTTTCTTAAAACATATGCATCTCAGGTCAATATGCTAGTATATGTCGAAGATAAGCAAGTTAACAAAACAGAGCTCAATGTGCTTCTATGAGGTTTTATTTTGGCGCTAAGCTTAGCGCCCAAATTTGGGTCTCACCGTCCCGAAACCACGGGCTTAATAATTGTAGGGTTTATCGAGCCAACTGGAGTATGAAGTGTTGATCACATTAAGACGTGACTTGCTTATTTCCAATTCATGATTTTTAAGTTTTTAAATATTTGCATCAAGTACTAGAGTTCATTGATAATTCTATATTATTTTTATATTTTGCTTATCATTTGTCGAAATATTTGAGTTTTTTGCAAAACCATGTGTTCAATGTATGAATCTATCCATTTATTGAGTTGTGAACTCATTGTGTTATATTCATCCAAAAAGACTCAGGATTAGATGGAGTTGGTGGTTCCTAAGTTATTAGAAGGGAGCAAGGAATAAAACTTGCATATTGCTAAAGTTGAATAAAGTCTATCGATATGTAGTTTATAATTGGAAGCTTTGTAGTATTGGAATATTTACCTTTAGGTTGAGTTTTATTTCATGTTGAGAAATATTTGTTTATCTCAAGTTAATTGGATTAATATTGACTTTTGGATTATGGAGAATACTTTGTTGTTGGTTTTAATTCAATGATGAGATTGTTTTGATGGTCTTTTGATGAATGTAGATTCTTAGAGGATATTTTCACAGGTTTAGTCCGACTCCAATATTCCTTTTAGGTTCGGAAATTGGGGTCGTGACAAAAACAGACTCTACATAGACATCAAAAATACAGAAAAATCTTAAATTGCAATGCAACAACAACAAAGCTTTATTCCTAAATTTTGGGTACATGAATCATATTCTTCCATTTAATTCTATTTTGGGTCATCTCCTCAGTTAAATTTCAAACTAAAATAAAACTACTACCTAATTATTAACTCAAGAACTAAAAACGTAGATATTGAATCTGATATAAATTTCTCTTTATATTTTCTACTGTGTTGTTACTCTTCATCAAGTCTCTCCAGAATGATCTTCCGATGGATTTAGATGACAATGTGGTTCAAAAAGATCCAAATAGTTCTTGAAATACCAGTGTGTAATTATTAACACAGCCTAGGGTGCACTTGACCTTATGAGTTGCATTAATCTTATAAGCAAGCTATGTATACAAAGAACTTGTCATGTGTTTAGTATCTCAGTAAGTGAGAACTGCCTCAGCTTGAAGGCAGCAGCAATGACAATTTTTCAACCCCATACAACTGCTGGTTGGAAGTCCAGGCAGAGTTAAATTAGCCACTTGTAGAGGACATGACAAATCCCATTGAAATCAGAGTGAGGTGGCTGTTTTGAGAGTTTGACTAGATTAAGAGATCCTTGCTTGAATCAGTGTCCAAGTGCAGTTGGAGCCAGAGAACCTTGTAGCAAAGGAATCCCACTTTTGAATAATCTGTTTCTATCAATATCAAGTTGGATGTTTGGATCGGAATTCACTCTAATGTCAAATCTGATACAGGACAAATTAGATACTTATTTCTTTGTATCAGATCTCTCAGTTTACAAAGTTTCAGGGTTTCGTTGAATGAACCTTGGGATGATATAATGTGTAGAAATTCTTTTTACTGTGGTGGCGGATTAAGGTTATAAAGATGAGGAAAGGTGATCAACAACAGCAGGTAAAGGGTCGCTGTAGAATCATGTGCTAGATCAGAGTCATTAGACAAACAACCAACATTAGTTTAGGATGGGCTCAAGGAGGAAATGAAGGTCTGAACTTATCTCCACTACTTATCTCCACTGATATTGGGTTCAGACTTCAAATTAGGATTTTACTGACCCGGTTTTGTGATTGATGTAGGGGGTTTAGTAAAGGTGTTTAGCTGGAGGTAATAAATTAAAGTTAGATTGTTTCTGGTGAAATATCAGGGAAAACAAAATAGAAAGACGGAACAAGATCTGGTTCTTATTCATGTATGGATTTACATTCAAATCAGAAGCTAATCACAGCGAAGTTGAAAGAGCAATACACATATTGAAAACGATATTTCTCAATTGAACAACCCAACCTATCCGTTGCCAACAGCCGCAGAAATATCTATTAGAGTCGGATAATGAAATTACGAGAAAAAAAAATGGATGCAAAATCAAGTCTAAGCATCTAAAAATGGAAAATATTTATCAAAAACAAATTAAATAGTACCTAATCATCAACCCAAAAACCCAAGTTATTAACCACAAAAATCTAATATGAATACTCTCTTCTATATCTTCTATTTGCTTGCTCATCAGGTTCCTAATTCTAGTATATTCCTGTGGCATAACCAAATAGATAATTTGTAGGCCAGGAATAAGTGGGCATAACCGTGAACAAAAGCCAAATAGTTAAGACGAATAAATAAAAAGATCAGTACAAGTAGCTTACTAAAACTATGTAACCAACATCCTACCAATCCCTGAGGCTACCAAAACAATATTAAAACCTGCTCGTTGTATGTTTCAAACCGTACCTTTTTAAGCAGATAAAACTGAAAGAGGATAGGATAGGTGAACTCATTGTGCAGGATTAGCTTTGGCAGCTGGCGCCGCCTCATTCAATTTTGATGGATTGGGTATCCAAAATGCAAGTGCTGTGGAGGCAGCGGCAAACATGGATCGACGTGGGGCCCATTTTAAGCAGGTTACAGCACCAATATAAGTGTTCCAAGAGGCAACCTGCATAAACAAAGTATGGTGAAGGTGGCATTTGCCTCTAGACTCATGAAGACATGTCTACACGATAATAACAAATTTGAGTTTTCTGTAGAATTAGATTTGTTTTAAGCGACTTCCTCGCTTATATAGAGAAAATTTATTTATGTTGTGACATGGAAAATTGGTACGTCAGTGATATTCACTAAATATGGTTATCATATTACTTCTACTATTGTTAGTTTTTTTTTTTAATTGAGAGGATTTTCTTTAAACTTCCTAAAGTTTTCATTATCAATATAAGTTCAATTGAAATTTGTTATTATAATAAAACACGTCACAATACACCATTTGGTGTTGGAAGAAACATTACACTTCATTAAGGTAGCTCAGTGTATCTTTCCTCATACTGTACCGATAATAATAATCAGTATGTACCGATAATAATAATCACAACAATCAATTTAACACTGTTATAAATAACGATAAATAGCCCCGCAATAGTGGCGCTAATAGCGTTAGCGGTCCCTTCCCGCGACGCTATCACCCGCTACGCTATCGCACAATAGCGGTGACATATTACGGAATATGTCTGTTCGCAAAAGTGGCCAATAGTGTGTCAGTAGCGATTATATTCAAAATTTGCTTTTTGACTGCTATTTAAAAGCGGTTTGAGACTTATTTTTTAAAAAATTAAACTCAACCCTTGACCATTGCATTCCACCGTCTCATGTGATTTTCAGCATACTCCCGCCACCTCTCATAGCCTCTGGCACCTACCTTGTTACTTCCTCTCACCTCCTTCACCGTGAGCTCCTCTTAGGACAGTCCTGTCACCGCTAAGCTCTTCTTCTTGAAGATGACTTTTTAACTCCTCCAGTCATCTTCGGTATTATGTGATTGTTACATGTTTATTTCATGTTTAAGATCTTTTTAAATCATCCAATATGTACTTTTAGATTTTTTAGATTTTTCTTTAATTTTCTTTTTTATTATTTATACATATCTAAATTAGACCGCTATTTGACTGTGTTTTTTACCGCTATTTTGCCGCAATAACCCGAAATAGCCTTAGTGATACCTCACCGCTACGCGACGCTATCCGCTATCAATAACCTTGCAGTTTAAATCTACTTCAGGCAGCACTTGCTTTTCAATTTAAGAAGAGGCGAATTGGAAAGAATCTGTGTGTGCTCATGTACTTGCGTTATAATAAAACAATAAAGGAGCCAAACAGTTAAAGTCCACAACAATAGATACAGGCACTCTTAATGTCAGTGAGTTTAAAGATATTTCACTAGTCTGCAAATGCAGTTGTTAACTTTGCTGACAGCAATGAATAAAGACATCGTTTCTCTTAAAGTGGAAGTAAAATTAATTTTATGATACATACCTCATTCCGCATGTTGATATTCCAAGCATGTAAGGTTCCATCCCCAGAACCTGCAAGATATACATAGATATAATATCCTAATCTTACACTTCAGATTGCAAACAGTAAAAATGAGGAAAATGGCAGCTGAATGTAGAAACTATTCCAAAAAAGCACACTTATGCATTTGGTTTCATAGTAAGATAAAAAAGAATGAACATAATTTTTAGCAACATGCAGCTAACGAGCATAAAAACACGGGCAGAATGAACATAATGGAACGTAAGCAGATCTGACCAGAACACTATGGACATCTGTGACTCCAGACCTTCTATTCGCATATTGTGTTCAGGCTTTAGTAAAATGCAGCCACACTACAATTATGTAGTATAATAGCTACTATACTGGTGATAATGACAATCTACAGTGTTCAACTATGCACGGTGCAACATGACAAAGAATAGCTGAGAAACCCACTGGTACTTGTTACGTACCACTTATGCAAAATAGGAAGCTTATTTAGCTTTGATAGGACAGTCAGAATAAACAGGGGGCAATAATATGTAAATTTCAATAATGATGAGATTTAAACCTAAGATCTGGTGAAACTTGCTAATTTGGTCAAAGAGAGAAACTTTTGAATGAAAAATGTTGAAATAATATGCAAAAGAATATAGGACTCATCAGTCTATATGTTATGAAAAGTTACTCTGTCTAATATATTGAAGTGACTGGAATTCATATTTCTAGAATTATATATTTACTTTAATAAAGTTCTCCAAGGTTAAAGTGAATATTGTTTACTACTCAGTTAATTTCTTAGGATGCTATTAACATATTTAACCAAAAGAGAAATAATATTTTTAATTCAGCACAACAATGTCCTCCACCAAAAAAAAGCAATAATATTAAGTTACTAATAATAATAGTTGTATTATCTCACAAGTTTTTATGCTTATTAGACATCCACGTGGCACAGGTTTGTGGCAAATCCCATTAGCTGGAAACAAAACTGTAGGACTAGGAAGATTTATGTTTCATATGAAATATTATAGTGCCGATCTATACATGCCCCTTTCTTGCACACTTGGTTTTCACTTATATCACTGTCTTTTATCAGTTTCCATGTCAGATCATGTGTAGAATTTTTGCACCTAAGCAAATGCAAATTAGATTTGATGCCCCTTCTCCAATCTTCAACTTTCAACCATATGCATGGCGAGATAAACTTGGTACTTCTGGTTACTGAGACACACTAAATTGGCCCATGATCAAGTTCTAATTTTCAACATTGAATACCTTAAGTTCATCATCTCATCCAAAATATCAATTTCATAACCATCGTGCTAACTGGTATATATATAAATATATAATAAGTTGTTATGAGCATCATTTTAGATGGATACAATTAAGTGCAATAATTAGCTAAAATGTGGATTTCAATGATGGAAAACTAATATTTGACAAGTATTAATCATCTCAATGTAAGACAATCTAACATTTTGTTCACAAAAGAAAAGGATGCAGCATAACAATTTAACATGCAAAAACACCAGCATTATAAAAATATATGATTTTACCTGACACCACGTATTGCCCATCTGGAGTAAAAGTAGCCTCAGTTGATAAATTGGGAGATGGTTCTAGACTAAATCCACAGCGCTACATACAAGAACAGAAAGTATTGAATATCATCTAACACAGGTTTCTGTTGTATCACGCCACTTAAAAGAATACTATCAATGCAAAGGATTGTCTGGGAATGACCAGATACACAATAAAAATTAGATATAAGACATCAAATGATCCTGCAATTGCTGGTGAAATAATAATTCTGTTGTTTGCATGGCCAATTTAAGAGCAACGTTGAATGCAGTATGTAGATAATTTAGAAAACAGGGATATTTAAAATTGATCTCAAGTTGTGGTCAACAGAACAATCTGGATGTTACTTGGCGGATAAGTGCTACATCTAATATGTAAAAGAGTGAAAGAGACTGCCTTATTGGGAACACAATAGTCACATAAATGGCCTCAAAAAGCTCATATTTGTGTTCAAGATAAAGAACAAAACATGGAACTAATAAAACATGGATGATAGATCCATAAGGAAGGAGAAGGGTTCTGATAAACCATGATAATGAAAAAGGACACAAACTCCCACCAAAAGGTTGAAACTTGAAAGTATGACAGTCATTTCGAATTATGACCGAGAAGGTTACATATAGAACATGTTAACATGTCAGATAGGTACTTGAGAACACCTGCCTATAAGGTTTTTAAAACAAGAAATATCATGAGCTAACATGCCAAGGTTTAAATGTGACATGCATTATGCACATGGAACTACGCTTCAAGGTCAAATCTGCAGGTTTCACATCACAGCTCAAGGAACTTCATGTTTTACTTGTTACCAATCTCTTGGTAGACTAACCTTGTCTCCACCATAAGCATCCAATACATAGATATTGTTATTCTTTGTTGTTAAAAGCATGGACTTCCCATCATTACTGAATTTGATATCGTAGACCTCAGCTGTATCTCCACCAACCAAAAATGTGTCAAATGGACCCTGTGATTTTAAGATACAGGTTAAGTCCATCAGGTAAGCCCCAACAATTAAAAAGAAAAAGTTTCTGAACTTTCAATGTAGACCTTGTCATATGAGCGAGAATCAAACAACTTGATAGCACCACCTTCCATTGCCACAGCAAAAACAAGGCCTTGTTGATCATATGCAACAGAAGGCCTACCACGCAAATGCAGAATACCCTGAAGACTAGAAAAGTAAGCATGAATCGGAATCAGAAAATCTGATTAGCAAGGTTAAAATTTCATGTTGGACTCCCAAAAAAATCCTTACAATGTTAATTATTGCAAAATGTATCCCTACTTTCAAACAGGACATTAAGAAGCAGAAACTCCAACCTGACAAGCATTTACACGAAGATCCCATATCCTCACACTATGGTCAAGTGAACCTGACATAAAGCTGTCATTGATAGGAGACATACAGAGCGAGACAATTCTACAAAAATGCATTAGTTATACATAAGCAAACAAGCAACAATAGATGCTAAAATAACAAGCAAAAATGTCATTGATAGTAGTTACAACAGTTTTAATAACAAGCAGAAATTTTACCTTTCTTTGTGCCCCTTGAAGTAGCGGAGGCATCGATTATCATACATAGAAATATAGCGTAAGGATTCTGTTGAAGGAACAGGATAAAGCTTGAAAGTTATATTGAAAGTTACAAGTAACAGTTCATTGAATAGGAAAAGTATTAGTTAAGACGGAGACACACCTGCTGACTCCAAATTGTACCTTGAAGAACATATAATGGAACTTGGATGATGGGTGAAGCATATACGATCCACACCATGTTTCTTGTGATATGTCATCTTCAATAACCTAGAGGTACAACAGTTCAAAACTAAGTACTGTTATGAGAAAGTCTAGAGCTAAAACATTAACAAAAACTGGGAAACCATCACCATAGTTTGATTAAAGTGGTTTCTTGGCAGAATAACCACGCGGTAGGTTTCAGAAGATCTTGGGTTCGAATCTCAAATCCTATAAGAACTTGTTTATTTACCCAAACCTTCAGAATATATGGAAGCGCTAAGTTTTATTTATCTTGGTATAAACTGTTAAACCTCGTTACATTAGTCTAAACTTTTCGACAAAGTGATTTAATGATGTCTTAGCTCTAAAGTGATCGTCCAATAATATATAGTGTTTCATGATGAGCATCCTGAAATTATGGTTCTTAAGGTTGCAAATTGTAGGGTTGCGAGTAAGCAGTGTATATCAAACAATATAATTGTTAACAGATAGATATTGAACCGGAACTTCGTAATTGCCAGAAAAATGTGACATGTTACACCAGTCAACTTCCCAGGAAGGTACAAGCAGGCTAACAGCCTGAAAGTTTTAAGACATTCTAAGGCACAAAAATGTAACATTAACTTAGATATTTCAACGCGCTGTAGATCTATAATTGCAAGCTCAAAAAAATAAGGAACAGCAAATTAAAGTCTGTTCTACTACGTAAAAGTACGATTAACTAGAACATGAGCACTATACGCAAGAATAAAGAGGAGAGCATACACACTTGGCATTTGCAATATCATAAAGGCGCACGGAATCATCTTCACTTGCAGTGACCAACAAATCATCCGTGCGATGAAAATCAAGACAAGTTATCTTGCCTGCCTGAAAATTAAGAGCAAGAGATTTAAAAGAGCTCAGCATACACCAAAGTAAATGACACAAAAGCCAGAAAAAAAAATGTAACTTAACAATAAATTATAAGAGAAATGAAAATTTGCAGACTTCAACACTGCTTTGGACACTTAATCCAAATTTAGACTTTATCTCGATGGCCTATGTTTACTTCCCCCACCTCCCTAGGAAAAAAAATAGGCATCCATAATTATATATTATTCTGCTGTCATGAGCAGATTATACAAGTCCATTAGGGTTTAGGTTCCCCGGGCCCAGAAGGGGGAAAAAAAAGAATTCCAAATTAAAGGGAAACGCAAGCATCAGTAGCTCACAAGGCCCTTCAAGTTTTAGACTCAATATCAGTTATATTCTCGTATAATCACTCCCTTAACCTAAAAACTTCACAATGCGTCATTAAACCTAATTTCCTATTAATCAACAATAAAGCCTAAATTCAAGCGAGACTAAAAAGAAAAGTGAAAGTCGAGGAATTGACTCACGTAGTCGGTAAATACGGCACCGATGGCCATGGAGCGCATTGTTCCGTCGTCGATCCCCGCCACTGCCGTCATGCCGCTGCTCGTTTTGCTTCTTTGACGAGAGAAAGAATAAGAAGAAAGATGGGATTTTAGGGGGTGTTTGGTTGAAGAAGAATATCATTAGGAATCCATATTTTTTATGGATTTCCAGATAATCTTTAAAAAAAAATTAAGACGTTTTTGTGTTGGTATGGAATTTTCTTTTTTTTTATTTCTATGTTTGTTTCATATCATAGAAAAATAGAACCTAACTTTATAGAAACCCTCTAATTCATATTCTTTAGTTTAGTTTAAAATGAGAATAGGATTTGGTCTCATAATAATATTGGGTTTGTGAAGAAATGGAATCCGAAAAAAAAGGAGAATAGTACAAATGCGTCAGCTTTCTGTTCCAAATCTGTCCAAATCAGATTTGAGTTTTTATAAAATCAGCATATTTTTCAACTTTATAAATTCCGAAATCTATAAATTTTTGGGTGACCAAACTCAAAAATAGGATTCATAAAGAATCTTTTATTTACAATTTTGTCATTGTCAGACCCAAATCCTATTCTTTTTAAAAATGGTGAAATAAACAGCCCATTAGCAAATCCTATAGCACAATTTTTGAAAATAGACCCTTTAGCAACTTATTTTTAAAAAACGACTCATTTTGAAAATATTTGTCATTTTTGACTCAGTTTCAGCCAACTGGCTGAAACTAGGTCGAAAATAATAAAAAATATTAAAAGCTTCAGGAAATTTAAAATTCCATGAAGTTTAATGCCTAATTAAAGCATTGGTTAGTGGGGGTGAATGAGAAGCTACATCTTCACGGGCTTTGAAATCCCATAAAGGCGAAACTTCACGGGATTTCATACCCCCGTGACGTTGTAGGCGCCAACTCCAGAGAGTGATGGCTCTCTGGCAATTGGGCTTGCAACTTCACAGGATTTGAATTCCCGTGGAGTTGCGGTAGGCCTACCCCGCAGATTGGTATTTAACTTTCCCTCATGTGATCTCGTTTCACGTTTCTATCCCCACCCTGTTCTCTCTCTCTCTCTCTCTCTCTCTCTCTCTCTCTCTCTCTCTCTCTACTCCTTTACCCCCAAAACCTAGATCCATCTACCGCGTGCCCCCCAGGCCGCCGCCGTCGCGTCCGTCGGCTGTCTTCACTCCCGTCAGCGTGCCCCCCAGGCCGCCGCCATCGCGTCCACCGGCTGTCTTCACTCCCGTCGTCGTCGTCACCGTCGTCCTCTTTCAGGGCTGAAAAAGCGCCGGAGTTCACCAGAGCTTGTTAGATATCAAATTTAGGGCATCGATAAATTTTTAGTAAAATCTTTAAATTTTTTATTTTTCTCCTAAATGTACATATTCTCACTATTTCATGCTAATAACTTGTTTAAATTTAGTTTTTGAAATAATTTTCGAAATACTTATGAATTTTGTGAGAAAAATAAAGAAATTTGTATATGAAGTTAGAGGGGAAATTGTAAAAAGTGGTGTATTATTTTTCGAATTTTAAAAGTGAATATTATTTAAATTAGGCAATCTTAAAATAATAAAGGTTCGGCATTTGATAAAATTTATGAATGTGTATAATTGGTATTAGAGAATTTAATTGTAAATAATATTTTTTGCGTTTTTTGTGTAATATTAATATTGGAATTTTTAGTCTTCAGAGGTAACGATGAACGATCAAATCGTAATTCTTTATTCATATAATGGGAAGATTAACTATCTCGAGAATAATGTGTTTGTATATGAAGGAGGTGTGACGAAACCGTTGTTTATATCAAAAGCATGTACTTTCGATGGATTAGTTAATGATTTACACAAACTTACATTAACCAATCCACGTGAGTATCACCTCAATATGATTTGCAATTATCCTGTTATGGGGAAAGAACATGCAGCATTCAAATCTTAAGAGACAACGATATAGGTCTCATTGGAATATTGTATGACGAGAAGCGTTCAGTGGAATTATTTATTAAAAATCATCATAGAAATTTGGGCAAATCGGTGAATCACAATGGAGTATAATCTCGCATGTTGAAGGATCTTGAAGTTAACTCCACCGGCTTTTTGTCTCCACAATAGGATATGGGATGGACACGGTCACAATACTTGGGCGGTCCTTCGCTTGTGGGCACTTCAAAATGCCTTCGGTGATAACGCTCCCCATCAAGATATAATGTCTTTCGCAGGAGTGATGATAGGAGATAATAATGCAAGTGTTGAATCCGAGGATGATGATGCACAAGATGGCTTAGAACTTAATAGCATGACATTTTTGATAGATTGTGATGAAGAGGACAACCAATATATTGACCGATGTTATTCTAACAATAAGTATGTCGTATTAGAGGATCCGCCGCCCGATGAACTTCATGGAGAAGAATGGGTTGATGACTCCACAATGGAAAGTATTTCTATTGGCACCAATTCAAATGATGATACATAAGGCGATGACTTCTCATTCAGAAAGAGCGATCTATTTTAAAGCAATGAGAAATTGATTCATACGTTTCATTTATGGGCCATCAAAAAATATCAAGTTTAGGCAGACGAAAAGCAATGCAACAAGATATAATGTAGTTTGTTTTTACTGCAAAGATTGTGAGGAAGAAGATAGTGGTGGACACCATGATGGAAATATAAAATGTCCTTGGAAGCTTAATTCACGCTTGGTTGTAAGAGTAGGTTGGCGATTTAAAATAATACACTATAACAGACTTTATACATATAACAATCATCGATTAGAGATGAATCATAAACATGCGTCCACCTCTTTCATATATCGATTGATTATGTCTAAACTAAGGGATGATCTTGAACTAAGGTCAAAGGATATTCATATTTTAGTGCATAAAGCGGTCAACTTGGATATATCATACAACAAGTGTTAGAATGCTCGGAGGAAGGCGATGATAAAAATATTCAGAGATTGGGACAAATCTTATAAGATCTTACCACATTATCTTAAAGCACTCAAAAAAGAAAATCTGGGGACGGTGTATGAAGTATCATCGGATCTTGTTGACGGCGGAGATAGATGATTCACATGGGTATTTTTGGGCATTTAGGCCTTGCATTGAGGCATTCAGATATCGTCCTATTCTTATCATTGACGACACCCATTTGTACGGTAAATATAAAGGCGTTTTGCTTATTGCGACCAGAGTAGACGCATATAGCGGTTTATTTTCTTTGGCCTTTGCAGGGTTGATGTTGAAATCCCGAAAAATTGAGCATGATTTTTTGCATGCATTAGATATCATATCCCTAGTGTGCGAACACGGTTGGTTACATTCATATATGATAGGATGAAAGTAATTCCAATAGCACTCCAATGACATTTTCTATCGCTGCATTAACTTCGCTATTGCTTGCACATTTTAGGGACAAGTTCAACTGGAAGCATGTCCAAGTGCATCTTCAAGAACTTCTTTGACAAGCTGGATGTGTAACGGAAAAATTAGTTTATGAGCAACTATGAGAGAAGATTAAGTTCATTTCATAAGTTGCACATGATTGGATCGATACTAGTTTGGGTCTAGACAATGTCGATAGGTGGGCCTTATGTGAAGATGGCAGAAAATAGTTTTGTATGATGACCTAATGCTTCTGAGAGTTTCAATGGTGTGCTTAGGGGAGCATGTGATATGTCAATACAGTTATTCGTTGCAAAAATATTTTACAAACTTAATAAATTCTTCCTTAGATGACGCACATTTGGAGCAAATCTCGTCGGAGTTGACATCGAAAGTTGAAGGCATATTAGCGAATCAGATTGTGCAGGATTGATCATTTTGTGTCGTTAGATACAATTTTAATGCATCGGAGGTCATTGAGGGAATATCATATAAAGAAAATCGCTCTTACAAAGTTAATCTGCTAGTGGATCAAACTTGTACATGCACTTGTAATATACCACAATTACAATAGCTTCCTTGTTCCCATGTTATAGTGACTTGTTCAGATCTACAGGGGGTGCGAGGATATCACATTATACATTTGCCACATATTGGTATTCAACTTATAACTACCAACAAACGTATAAAGAGTGTTTTCATCCATCATACGATAGTCAATATTAGACACAATGCAGGCCACATATATTACCTCCTATGTAAAAAAGATCAGTTGGGTGACCTAGTTCCGTATGAATTAGAAATAATTTGGATGATGATCAAGAAGGAATTAAGAGGAAAAAGAAGTGTAGTAGGTGCGATCAACCGGGCCACAACAAAAGCAGTTGTCTAACTTGGCTTAGGCGTTGATTATTTGGGGCATAATTATATGGAATTTATAGCATATGATTTTTGTAAATATAACCTTTTATTTTTAAGCTTGAATATGTGACAATCGTTATGCATGTTCTATTCTTATTTTTCTTTTCTATGTTGGATGTATGCTTTACTTAATATTGAATATTGAATACGTATGATTAAGTCATTCAACTAAAAAAATATTGTAGATATCCATTATAGATCCAGGACCGATGCATGCTAACATATTATACATTCAGACAGATCATTGTTCACACAAGATTGGCTTGGGATAGGTAAAAAATATTGTATATATTTATTATTTTTGGCACTAGTTTTAATTTTTATATTCTAAATTTTTTTCTCAATTTTGATTAATGTGCAGCCCGTAGTAGAAATAAGCATAGTGGATCATTCCAAGAGTCACTCAGGTTGGGAGATGGAGGATAATCGAGTACTACAGTTGGTAGCTTAGGTCGGATTTTGAGAGTGTTCATCGGTGAGATATATTAGGCTTGACTGGGCCCTTATTAGTGCCCTGATTGAGAGGTGGAGACCGGAGACCAACATCTTTTATATGCATCTAGGGGAGTGTACGATTGCACTTCAGGATGTAGCCGTCATACTTGGGCTCCGCATCGATGACCGGGTTGTTACGGGCACTGATGATCAGAATTGGGCCGAAGTATGTGAGATGCTTCTTGGGCAGGTTCCCGATTTTGAGGAGTGGTGCGATGAAGCTATCATGACTTCGATCAATATTTTTGGGAGATATACCGATTGATGCTACAGATGAGATGATTTAATATTATGCTCGTGCTTATATATTGCACATGATAGGGTGTATACTATTTCCTGATGTGAGTAAGAATCTTGTACATGCACGATGACTATCACTACTCGAGGATTTTGATGTTTGTGACACTCTATCATGGGGTAGTGCAGTCTTGGCATACATTTATAGAGAACTAGGCAAAGTCTCCTTGATGCAAAATAAAGAACTCAAGGGGTGCATGACATTACTATAGGTTTGGTCATGAGAACACATTCATATTGGATGACCTATTTTGCATGTGCATCGCGATCTACAGGGCTAGTTTCCTTTGGGATGCATGTATAATTATGCGTAAATTTAAAATTATTTATCTTGCCTAAATTTATTCCTATTGATTTTGTTCTCATATATTCGTTATGCCAAATAAGTATAATGTGAAGCACTCTAAATACAAAACTGTGACTAGACATATAGAGTTTTACAGAAATAATCTTGATGGACTCCATCACGAACATGTTAATATAAAACTTAATTCATTATTTATATTTTAATTTTTCTGTAGATGTTGATAAAAGTTTTTGCTAATTCCAGTTTAAGTGGACGCCCTATTCCCCGCCAAATCTTGATATGCATACCCTTGCACCTATCTGTAGAGATAGCGTTGCTTTGTGAAGAACCAGAGTGCCATTGATATGTTAGGAGAGTGTAGAGATGCATGTCCCAGATTGTGTGTTACGATAATTTCTTCTTTCTCAGCATGTGCCCAATCCTGTTGAGCAAATCGATCGTAGGCGACGGATGACATCACATCATACAGACTGGGGCATATTTCGTGTGGCCTACATAGATAGGTTGAACAATAGGTAAAATTTCATACAGAATGAGAGAATTCTAGCATATAGTTATACCGCGTATATGTATTGGTATTGGAATATTATACACAAATGGATAGGACACGACCCACAGCCAACAGCTGGATGCGTACCACGCCCACTGATAGATGGTTACATCCTTAGTGTCATGATCGAGATGGATTATGTAAGTTTTTAAACTAAATTAAAGCAACAATTCTTCTTTGTCAATATATTATTTGTGAATTTTACGTGTATGATTATGAATTTCAAGAATGTATATGGTTAGATTGTTCAAATTTGTTGCTTGTATGGATCGATTTTTGTTTATATATGTGATTTCCGTGTGTATTGTTTTGATTCATGGTTGAATTTTATGAATATTATTGTAATTTAATATATATGCCGTAAATTTGATGTTTATGGTTGGATTTTCATGTATATTGTTGTGAATGAGGTAGAAATTTATTATATACAACAAGTTTTGGATTGTGAAATTTACAGGCTCAGTAGGTGAAAATGCACACATTCTGTGCATGTTTTAGGGAACCTGCAGCTCTACGGGATTTCAAATCCCGTGAAGTTGCAGACCCAATTCCCAGAGAGCCATTGCTCTCTACAGTTGGCGCTTGCATCTTCACGGGATATGTAATCCCGTGAAGTTTCACCTTTACGGGATTTCAAATCCTATGAAGATGTGGCTTCCCACTTATCCCCACTAACCCATGCTCTAGTTTGGCCTTAAACTTCATGGGATTTAAAAATCCCGTGAAGTTTTTGATATTTTTTCGCCATTTTCGACCCAGTTTCAGCCACCAAATGACAAATATTTTTAAAAGAGGTCGTTTTTTGAAAATAAGTTTCTAAAAGGGTCTATTTTGAAGATTTGTCCAATCCTATATGGTAGAAGGGTTTGGTTATTACTTAAACCCGTTTATAGACCCAACCCGATAACGTTAAGTTCACACAGGTTGATAGCTTTGAGTTGGCGCAGTTTGGATAACCCAGCCTACCCAGATTATAGTAGGAGTATTGATTAATTGATTGCTTAGATTTGATTAAAACAGTTGTTTTTTATTGGATCCGCCGGGTGCAAATAAACCAAATGTTTAACAAATGGTTTGGTATTTATTTGGTTCATAAGAGAATGGAATTTAATTTAATGGGTTATTTACATATTTACCCCTTACATCATGTGTATTTATAAAAATACCGTCCAATATCAAAGTCTGTAAAACTACCATTCAAATCATCAATTTTGAAAAAAATACCTTCAGAGCAATTAATCATCAACTTTAATAAGCTGATTTGTAATTGCAATGCAAAAAAAAAAATCAACAAATTAGTCAAAAATTTAACTCCAAGTTAACGATTTATTTATTTTAGGAGTATTTTTCATAGATACCAAGACCTTGGGTATTTTTTGCAAATACCTCTGATTTGAGGGGTAGTTTTGCAAATACTAAGACTTTGGGTATTTTTGTAAGTACATATGATTTATGGGGGTACATATGCAAATAACCATTGTTTAATAAACTATTCATTCATATATTACACTTTAGACCTATAAATTTAGTTGCTATAATTTCTATGCATTCCAAAAGTTTATTACACATATAGCCTCAAATAAGTAGTTTTTGATTTGTGAATATTACATTCACCAATATTTTGCATATTCACTGGCTGGATCATGTTTAGCTGCATTATAAGATTAGAATAAGATAACAAATATTTATCTATCGAATATTTACCAAATATCTATTGAGTAAGAACCGAATGATTCACAAAATACTTCATAAAAACTATTAACGAATATTCACGAACTTTTGTCGAATTTTAAATACTAATCGAATAGAACCGGGATGCACATTTCCTATTTTGGTTTGAAATTGGAATACGAATTGGAATAGTCACATGCTAACCGAATAGGAATGCCGTGACATTCCACTTGAATTTGGTCGACGAAAGTGGTCACGAATCGTGCACTCTAATCGCTAACATAAGCTAAGCCAAACATTCGGATTAGACTAATATAATATAATTACGCGTCTAAATCCTAACACGATCCACGGAGAATGCCGACCCACTTTCTTCCCTTCTTAGAACTAGGAACCTTCGGACAGCAAAGATAATTTCCCCCCTCAACTCTCTCTATCTCAATCTCAACCCCGATCCCTGCATATAATCTTCATAAAAAATCGAGATCTACGACCAAAGAAAAAAATGGCGATTGAATTGGATTCTCTCATCTAGATCCGAGCGTATAACGAAGCCCTAGAAGAATTCTAATGGCGGGCGCCGTGTCGGCGCTGTTCCTCCTCGATATCAAGGGGAGGGTCCTCGTTTGGAGAGATTATCGCGGCGATGTCTCCGCTGCCCAGGCCGAGAAATTCTTCACGAAACTCATCGAGAAGGAAGTAAGATCTCTGTTCTTTGTTTGACTTCGGAGCTTGGAATTTTTTTTTTTTGAGGTTTCATTGTTGGATTCGTGATGAATTATGTTGGATCTAGTAATTTTGTTATTAATTGCGGATGATTTAATTCATTTTGAGTAGAAATGTGAGATCTGATGCTGTGCTGATGCGAGCTTGGGTGCTGGATTGCTCAGTGATAGAACCAGTGTGATAGATTGGTCAAAATTTTATAACATTGCAGCACGTTGTCAGCAGATACCTAGTTCTTGGATCTCGCTGCTTTCATGTGGCTGATAAAAGTTGTCATTGTTTCTTAGATTAGTTCAGAACAGGAAGTTTAAATGCTAAAGACCTTAAATTTGTTTGGTTTTACCTGATTGGATGACCTACCTTCAAATTTTCTCTTGAAGTGTGATGCGCGTGCTCAGGGAGAATCGTTGCTTTAACATAGGTTTTGAACTTTGAATTATAATGTTGGTGTTTTATGCCAAATTATATTGTTTGAGTGGGGTTTCTGCAGTTATGCTGCTGGATTGAGGAAGACAAAGGGAAAAGTGATTTAAGTCAATGAAATAGAGGGGGAGAGAATCATTTACACAGAAGAGAGAAATGACATAATGAAAATCTCAAGGGTGATAGGTAAGCATATGTGGATCTGTCGTGATGGATACAAGAATGCACTCAAAAAGAAAATGTGGTAACAGGGAGGGGGCTTAGTTTGTTACGTGGAGTCCCAGGAAATGTGCTGACGTCTATATTCCGGTGACACTTGAGAAAGGATTTTTTTATGTATTCAAATCACTCTTGTTGTTAATAACAAGGAAAACAATTATGAGATTTTTTACTACTCACTCAACCTTTTATTACTGTTAATAAATTTTATCATATTTAACGTAGAACTGTTAAAGGGAGATGCATTTCTGTAAAATTATCTGTTGGTAGAATATCCATGTACGGGCAGTAAATATTTGCATGTTAAAATGTTGGAAGATCACAATAAATATATGAAAGCATGAGCATAGCTGAAATGTGGTTGTTGAAATAACTAAACAGCAGTATGAAAAAATTGTAGACGCATTATCTGAAAGCTAAGAGATAAGCAACAATGCACTCCAAGTGAATCACATAGTCTCCTTATGTTCCAATACTGTAATGGTTTCATTTATGTTCCAATACTGTAATGGTTTCATGCTATTCTAGAGTAAGAAAATCTAGCATTTATTTATTGGTGTTGTGAAGATTTTCCAGGCTTTGCTTCTAACCTTGATTACGTTACTGACCCAAGTTGTCAACCTGAAATAAGACAGGATTCTGAATAACTACAATGTAGGTTGCTGGACTGTAGTAGAGAAAGAACTGTGTCCCTATGGGAATAAGGTTACACATATATGTATTTTGTTGCAAATTCTGTAGTAAAGAGAGACCCATTTATGCATTTCTCACTAACTTGATTATTTCTAATGTTGTATTCTTGATTTTAAAAATTTGTATTTTTTCCGTTGACTCTGAGAACAATGACATCAAAAACTTTGGATAAAGGCTTTGTTGATGTTGGCTTGTTGCTATTGGTTTTGAGAAGGTCTGGATTCCTTTGTCCCCCTTCTTTTTTCTGCATGATGTTTCATTTTTTTGTCCTCAAAGCCGACTAAAATGAGAAGCAAAAGTTTTTAGTAAAGAAATATTATGGGTGGAGTGGAGCCTTGTATCGAGCCATCAGAAATTTTGTGTGTTCTACTGCAAGATATAGTATAGATTTTAGAGGCAGTGATATTCTATTTCTCTATTTCGATTTGATTGAAAGACAATGCTTGCCTTTTGATTCTAGGGTGATCCAGAGTCCCATGATCCAGTGATGTGTAATGATGGAGTGAGCTACATGTTCATACAGCATAACAATGTTTTCTTGATGACTGCTTCGAGGCAAAATTGCAATGCTGCCAGTATTCTTCTTTTTCTACATCGTGTTGTTGATGTGAGCTCTCTCTCCCTCCCTCCTCCCTCCCCCTCCCCCTCCCCCTCCCCCCTCCCCCCTCCTCCACCCCTTACCACCCCCCTCTGGTGCATGGGATTGTGTGCATCTGCATGAATGCATGCAAACCCCCTCCTTCCCTAACACACACATCCCTCCCCATCTTTTGGTGCCTATTTAATGGATGTTGGTCTTTGGAGTTAGTGATCTGAATTTTTCCTTTGCCTTGCAGGTTTTCAAACATTATTTTGAAGAACTAGAGGAGGAGTCACTAAGAGATAATTTTGTTGTTGTGGTAGGAATGCAAATCATAATATTAATTTCTTCTAGTAAATATGGGTTGCACTTTCTTTCCGACAGATGTACAGTTAATTGTTAGTAGATGCATTTTTAAAATTTTTTTGGCAGTATGAGTTACTTGACGAGATGATGGACTTTGGGTATCCCCAATACACGGAAGCTAAGATTCTTAGTGAGTTTATCAAAACAGATGCATACAGAATGGAAGTTACACAAAGACCTCCTATGGCTGTAACAAATGCAGTGTCATGGCGCAGCGAAGGGATACGGTACAAGAAAAATGAAGTAAGTTGGATCCTACCAGTTTTTAAACAACTTTAAGATGTCATTTATCACAGAAGTGTTTTGCTTGTTTACCCAGGTTTTCTTGGATGTAGTAGAGAGTGTTAATATTCTTGTTAACAGCAATGGCCAAATTATCCGTTCAGATGTTGTTGGAGCATTAAAAATGAGAACATATTTGAGGTAAGTGGCAAAGGGGAAAGTACTATTCTATTAGCTTTAGTATGCTTTCAGTCTTTACAACCTTACTGAGGTCAGATGTTTCCTGTTGTTTGCAAGTATAGAAGAAGAAACAAGAGAAGAGAGGACATAAATTTTAGAGTGAACCTACGCAATAGCTTTATAATCCAATGATTTAGAGTTAGCAAGATGGAAACCAGAAAAAAAATGGATTACTTTTTTAGCAAGTCTGGAAGAAGAAACAAGGGTAAACTTTATATTGGGGTCAAAATAGCCAATCCTAACTATTTAATATACTTGTTCAGTTATTCATCTTGATGATTCATAGAACTTTAAATGCTTAAGAGAGGAGATACACTTCTGAATTTCTATGCAATTAACTAATTATGTCATGCTTGTGAAGTTGAAGGAAAATTTTTTAATAGCGTTTAATCAAAGCATCTAATGTTTGTCAGAACTTTAGGCACTAAGAAATGACATGCCGAAAACATTAGCTTTCCCCTGATTATTTTGTGATGTTAATTAACTTAGGATCATCCAGAGAGTACCATTGCAGGAAGCTCACATCTTGGAGCATATTATAAGCAAGCAATTGTGCTAATCAAGATGCAGATCCATGTTCAGTTGATATATCAGCTATCTGCGTAGACTTGAAGTTTGAGTGGTGAATTGGCAATTACTTGTGTTTGTTCAGGCCAGTGACCTGAAAGCTCTCACTTTCTATGCCCAAGCTGGTTAGATGTAGTCGCTTCCCATTGTCCTCTTACCTATGATGCAGACACCAGGTGTAACAGATTGATATTTAAACGAGAGAATTACAACTTTAATAGATTTTTTAATGGAACCACGTGGGTTTTAAGAGAAGCTTATATCTGGATCTACCATTTTTAGATATTGCTCTGAATCTGATTCTCCATGTTCAGAATCTGAAATTAATTGGACTAAATGAGTACATTCCATAACATGCATGACACACCTTATTAAGGTGCTCAAGGCTAGTGATGTATTGGATCAATGGTGAATTTATTTTGTTCATTTGTGGCATGTACAATTTAAACTCAGACGCCCTCCTTCAAAACTAATCTCTAAGAGGGATCTACTTATATTTATATTGATGTTTTCCTATGTGCCTTCCGTATCTACATTTCTAGGGCTAATGTTTTCTGAAAAGCAAAGTGACTAATCTCAAATGCGTTGTTCAGTGGAATGCCAGAGTGTAAGCTTGGCCTGAATGATAGAGTGCTTTTGGAGGCTCAAGGTCGGACCACAAAGGGGAAAGCCATAGATCTGGATGACATCAAATTCCACCAGTATGTGGCTTAGTCTTAGATCATGATTTTCATTACTTTTTCCCCGTATATCAACATTTTTTATGACATTTGAGATCTCATACATCTCAATTAATGGTAAGGTGTGTGCGCTTGGCCCGATTTGAGAATGACAGGACTATATCCTTCATACCACCTGATGGGTCTTTTGATCTGATGACATATCGACTCAGTACTCAGGTATGCCTTTTGCTTTCTGCTTACTAGTGATGTAGAACTACTTTCACATGTAAAGTTCCCTAAAAGATAGGAGCTTAGATATGAACCAGTTGTCATCAAAATAAGCTACAAACTAGAATTTGTTTTGGTCAAAAACAAATGCTATATTTGATAAACTATGACTAACTAAATGATTTTGTTGTAGATTCATTTAAATAAGGTTCAGACATCCCTGTCAACTTTTCTTGTAGTCATAGATGCAGAAAGTTCTGGCTTTTTTTAACTGCATCTTTATAGACCTAAGAGCTATTATCTTCATCAACTCTAAAGTCTCTTAAGTCCGTTTCAAATGTTGATCTGATAGGTAAAACCTTTAATATGGGTGGAAACTCAAGTTGAGAGGCATTCAAGAAGCCGCATAGAGCTCATGGTAAAGGCAAGGAGCCAATTTAAGGAAAGAAGGTACTCTTTGAAGTTGATTTGAATTCTTCGATTTTCGAACCTTTAGCTTCTCATAGCCTTTATGATGCAATGAGTTGTTTTCTTCCTTCTTTTTTGTGCAGTACTGCTACAAGTGTGGAAATTGAAGTGCCAGTGCCTCAAGATTCTACCAACCCTAATGTGCGGACTTCTATGGGTTCCGCTGCATATGCGCCAGAAAAAGACGCCCTGGTCTGGAAAATAAGATCCTTCCCTGGTGGCAAGGTATCTGGAAAACTTCTTTCAGATAATTTTTAGACAGATGTTAGAAGGTTACATGTTTAAAACTGAGCAACACCTCCAAGTGACAAATCTTTCTTGGTTGGATGTGGTTGAGGGAATGGTTAAAAACACAGGCTTATCTTACACGTAGAAACAAAAACTAAACTTTCCTTGAATCTGTTGAGTTAGGGTTGCCAGTGAGATCCGTCCTATGCTTGCCTGGACACTGCACAGTGTCACGCAATATGTTGAATTTATCAGAATTAAACTTGAGAGTGCTACTTGATGAACTGCCTGGTTTAGTATGTCACTTGATGGTGAGCCATTTTGTTTGTGAATTCTATCGGTTGGCTTTTTAAGTTGTATGCCATCAGAAGTGGGGCCATAATTCTCACTGAAACTAGAAACTATGTCATTAGGCTGACCTTTCATTGACTGAATCCAGCTTTTACAAGAAGTCCAGATGGATTGTGTTGGAAGATATAGATGTCTTTGTTTTATGAGGGTCCCAATTCTTCTTTGTGTGGCTCACTTGTAATCAATATTTGATTGTGCAGGAGTATATGTTGAGGGCAGAATTAAGCCTCCCCAGCATAACTTCTGAAGAAGCTACACCAGAGAAGAAGGCTCCCGTCCGTGTAAAGTTTGAGATACCATATTTTACTGTATCTGGAATTCAGGTATTCTCTTTAGCCTTTCTGCATAATACGGTTGTGGTTACAACTAAGCATCTGTTTAAGTCACTTAAATTGTATTCTTCACTGCAAACTGCTGGTTGTTACTGGTTGATGACAGATTTATGGTAACCTGCTATATAGGCGTTCGAGAGGCTAATCTTATTGTTTGTCCTCATGAAGAGAAAGAATGTCAAATTATATAACATCAGCAAATGACTAATGTTAATTTAAGGAGGGTTATTAGCATCTTCTTTGTAACTTTGATTTTTCGAAATAATCTCCATTAAGTCTGCAGTAGATGGATGCTTTCAAGAATTTACCTGATAGAAATCCTGCATGAGAAGAGCTTTTGCTAAAACTCTAGCAGTTTCTTGAAACCTTGCCTCGAATATGAAACTTTATTCGTTTTATGCATCATTGCTTTGGTATTTGAGAACATTCTTTAAATGTTTCGTCCAATTCTGTATACTTACATAGCCCTATTTATATATTGAAAGGCTAATAAATATGATTGGCTCAATCCAACATCAATCTTGTAGGTTCGGTACCTGAAGATTATTGAGAAGAGTGGATATCAAGCTCTCCCATGGGTGAGATACATAACAATGGCAGGCGAGTATGAACTGAGAGTTATGTGAAGCATTTTTCTTGTGAAGATGTTTGTTTATATAAAAGCCAACACCAGCTTACATTTGCATAAGAGCTTTTGAACGTGGCTCTGAACTTAGTACGAGCACCAGCGATTATTATTTCCATCGGAGGGCAGAAGTTTCACTTTTTCTGCTACCAGTTAATGTTATCCGACATATGTAATAGCGAACAAGCAGCGAAGAACATACAAGCATACATTTTTTTGGGTCATGGTGGTCTGGTTAATGCCCTTATTTTGTTTTTTCTTTCCCCT
>BQKN01000267.1:0-14911 GCA_022839385.1 Asparagus kiusianus
AAAAAAAAAAAAAAAAACACCTTGACGCATACAATTGTAATCCTTGAAGGAGTTTTCTTGTTAGGGGAGCCCATGGCCCTTTTTTTCAAGACTGGCTCTGTACTTGCTTATTATCATGTAAAGTTTTATAAACTTAAGTCAAATTAGGGGTTACCATAAATAATCTTCCGAAATTTTAGTGTAGTACCATCACAATTGTGCATGTTAGAGCCCCACTGTTGTTAGATAGTGTATATATGGCCATTTAGTGCAGAACTTTTGGGTTGTAAAATTTCATATTTTTTTATTTTTCATTCAGTTACACTTGTAACATTAAGGCTAATTTTAATAAAATTGTCAGTATAATTAATGTTTTTGGTCTTGCTTTTTTCATGTCATATCCGCGGTTTAGCTTGAAGATGGCCACTGGCTACATCATGTTTCATCTCACTTTGAAACTACTATTATAGTTGGTATTCCAAAGTTTTAGGACATACATGCACTTCTAGTTTTGTTTTCCTAGGATACTCTTTTAATGAGATTATTTTTGTTAAGGGTGTCATCAAAATTAGAACTTTCAAGTTCTTTTTCCTTTTCAGCTTTGACAATGTGCACCTAAATTACATTGACTTCTCCAAATACATTCTGGTATATCATGTTTGTTTCCCATAAATGTCTTGTTTTTCAGGATGAACAGAGGGTTGCTCCAGAAGTTAGGACACTTCTGAAACGGTTTTGGAAGGTGGCTGCTCCATATTGGTCATCAGAAGATAAGGTGCAAGCTAGGTTAAGGCTTGCTGCAGTATTTGCTCTTACGTTGGGGACAACGGGTATCAGCGTTGGATTTAATTTTCTTGGTCGTGACTTTTATAATGCACTTGCTAGTAAGTGATTTCTTGCTTTTGCTAATTAGATCTAATCATAGTTGTTTGTGCCGAATACGTCGGTAGATAATAGTCACTAACAGATACATGGGACTCTTACTAATTAACTTTTTTCTCTATTCTTCCACAAGACAAGGATCAAGAGCAGTTTACCAAGCAACTTCTCTACTATTTAGGGGCTTTTGCTGGAGGAATTCCGGTGAGCAAATTGCTGCTCTCTTTTAGGTATTATTCTGCAAGCCATTCGTAGGAATTTTCTATAAACTCCACATAAGCTTCATTTCCAACCTATAAAGCTAAGGTGGTTGGATGTTCCTTTTTGAATCTTCTATTGGTAGATATGCGCCCAACCCCCCCCCCCCCCACCACACACACACACACACACCCCCAAAAAAAAACCAACCCACAAAAAAAAAGAATAATAATAATAAGAAGAAAAGAAACAGTGTACTAGATTTTTTTGTAGCCGAATCCCAAGTTTAAAGAAGATTTTGACCTGTGCAAATCTGAATTTTATATCCAAAAATACAATCAGGTTTGCCTGCCTCTTGAGCTGAGGTCAGTTTGTCCTTGCTCATTAAGCTATACTGTTCATGGAAAGTTTAGTGCATGCAAGCATTTTGCTGTAGTCAAAGCAATGCGTTACAGAGCACAATATGTTTGATCTATCTCATTTAGATTTTATGGCCATGATTCACTCAAGCAGATTATCTTATTGCATTTTGGTTATTAACTTATATTTTACTTGGAAAATGAATAGAATTATGTATTGAAATATTCTGTTATGTCCTGATTCAATATTTACTATAACCAAGAATTTTTTGCTGGCTTCTTCTTAGTTATAAGAGCTTTAACAACTTTGATGAATAAGTTAAGACCATATACAAAACTGGCTCGTCCCTTACCCACAAATGCCTTGGCTAGTTTCCATGAACCAAATTTTTGGTCATTGATGTCTGGTTGGCAGTTGCGCAATGAAGTTTGGTCAAATACTTCTGGAACCTTGTAGGCATAGAGTTATTATATAGTTAATCCCTTTCTTATAGACAATTAATTATGACGAGCACATGCTTAATAGAAGTTGATCTTTACCTAAAATCAAAGTAGTAACTGCTGACAAGACCTCATAAGCTCTTATAGCTTTTATCATGTAATTTGGCCCCGCTATTTTATCTAAATATGCAACAAAAACAACAATGGTATTCCTAGTCAGCTGGTGTTTAATCCTTATCCTTTTAACTGTTCATCTCTATCAAAGTTCATATTTTCATCTCATTAAATCGACAACAATTTTCATTTTATCTGTAATGTCTCAAATTCATTATTCATTGTTCTATTGGTATACTGTTGTCCTATTAACACCTTCATGTCCTATTAAATCGACAACACTTCTCTTGGTTGAAGTTTTTTTGTCATGGCCAATAAGGTAAGTTTTCGCTTCAGCTATCTTATGGTCTTCAAAGTCCTGCAACATAATTGCATGAAGCAAAAACATTAGAGCACCTCATTGTTGGCTATAATTAGTTATACAAATTGCTCAAAATTTTCCCATGGTCCCTTCTCATGCTAAATTGTTCTCTGTCAAAGGAATAATCATATACATATGCAAATGAACATGCATGTGCATTAACCAAACGGACACATATGCTCCTGTACATGAGAGGAAGTATATTATCCTGATAAAGATACTTCCAAATCCTTTACATGAGCACTTCAAGTAAGGTTTTAAATATTGGATATGAGGGAAATATCAGACGGCTAAAATCAATATCGGATTGCAACTATCGAGGATATGTAGTAAACATCGGAAGGCCATATTGGGTGATGTTCATATATAATATAATATTCTAATCATACAAAAATGCCAATAATATATATTTAGGATCACTAACCAATTATAGAAACTTATTTTGGGAAAAGTTCTAAAATTTTGCTAAAAACTTCAAAGTTGGAAATTTGCTAAAAACTATAAAGAAAATTTTCATAATTGTATTGTTTGGCGCATGCCCTATAAAAGGAACTATCGGCTATGCTGGGATATATCGCCCAAAAATTGCCAAAAAACAGTAAAGGGTATTGAGACCATATTGTTTTGCGGCAAGCCTTATAGAGGATATATCAGCCGATATATCAGATATATTTGGGATATTTAAAACAGTGGTTTCAAGCGTCCTAGAAGGAAAGACAAAAAATTTTATTCTAACAATGTATGGAAAGCAGTTTCAAACAATATTTGAAATGCTATTAAAAGTTTTAGAACCAAATTAAAGATGCATGGCTGCGGGTAAGAACATTTAAGCCTTATTGCAGGAGTTGCATTTTACTCATCCATGTTAGGACATGATTGCGGAGAATGACATAGAGAATAGGAAATATCTTGTATCTGAGGATGGACACTTATAGCTTTTCATGGAATTGCCTACCAAGTTAGGATGTTGCTTGGTGAACATACATACCTTAAGAGCAATGAATATGCTGAATGTTGTGAAGACAACTTGATAAGATTCCACGATGTCAAGTATGAACTGTGGCTGTACCATGTGTTAGTTAAATGCCTTGAATGCGAGGCAAGACGCACCATACAAGTGAAGCACCTCAAAAAGTGTTGTATGTTGTCTGAAGCCACAAACTTAAGGTTTGTACACTATCAAAATAAAACATAATGAAAAAAAGCAATGGTTTTCTGAAGCTGAAGTATACTAACAAACTTAGCAGTAGTGTACGTTACGGCAGGATTTGACCTTTCCAAACTTACCTCCATGTTAAACTATGGCTAGAGTGTTTCCGCATCTTGAATCTGTCCCCATCTGGTTAGATTGGAGCAATATTTTGACTTAAGGCTGGTCTTCCAAATGTCACAATAAACTAAATGATTCTGATTGATGGAAAAAATACTGGACCAAGGTGTATAGTAGGGGCGAAAAACTAAGGCATAGCTTATCAACCAAGCCTCAACCAATACATAACAGGAAATTTACATGTCGATGCCAGTGATTCAGTGGAGCATCTTTTATTAGTGGCAATAGCCAATGAATGTTTATGAATGCCCAACATACTTTCTTTGTGTCGATAAATAACATGACAGTATAAACTATCTTAACTACTGGTGAAGTTAAAAGATTATACCAAATTAACTTTCCATGTCCCGAGATGCTATAGGCAATATAGAACAGATATGTTGCTGACAGAAAAATAAAGTGGTATGTCATGATTACATTTTCCTGCGTACAGGTTGTGATGTACAGTTCACTATTTTGTCCTGTGAGTATTCTCTTTTGCCATCATCTTCTCTAGCATGCATTGTGATGTACATATTCACTATTTTGTCTCTTGAATATTCTCTCTTTCCATCATTTTCTTCATGATGAAAGTATACCTGCATGTGAAATTATTTATTCTGAGCCCCCTTCACATATTTCATTCTTTATTAAGCTAATGACTTATGAGTGCATAATTTCGTGGCTTGCAGTTTTTTGTCCTAAGAGATTATGCAAAAGACACTCTCTCTTTAAGATGGCGGTCTTGGATGACAAGCTACTACATGGAGCGCTACCTAAAGAACCAGACATTTTATAAAATTCAGTCACAATCAATAATTGACAACCCAGATCAGCGAATTGTTGATGATTTAAGTGCCTTTACTGGAACTGCACTTGCTTTCTCATTAACTCTCTTTAATGCTGCTGTCGACTTGATATCATTCAGTAACATCCTATTTGGGATTTATCCACCACTTTTTGTTGTACTCATTGTTTACTCGCTAGGAGGCACGGCTGTTAGTGTGTTTCTTGGAAAGGTGACACTAATACATTCTTCTTTGCTTGTATGTTGTTTACTTTTCTCGAAGATTTGATTCTCTGTTTTAATCAAAAATTTGTACCTCTTTTCAGGGGCTAGTCTCTTTAAATTTTATGCAAGAGAAGAAGGAAGCAGATTTCCGCTATGCACTTGTACGGGTTCGAGAAAACGCTGAGTCAATTGCTTTTTATGGTGGTGAGGAGAATGAAAGGCAACTTTTGCTGGATCGATTCAAGAGGGCTTTTGAAAACTTAAGTGTATGTCTCTACATTTGATTTTGGAGATGGAACTATAGAAGTTATTTCAGTTTTATTTCAATAACAGTTCTGCTAAACAGGTTTTACTTAATAGACCAGCTGTTAAGCAAGCTGGAAGGGTGGTTGTTTATGTTCGTTCAATTGTTTTTAATGAACTTACACTTTTGATCAAAATTGGTTCATTTAAGTTTTCAAATGATCCTGTTCCAGCTCTCAACAAGCTGCATTTAATATTCTATCAAATAATGACAATGGCTGAGCAGTTGTCACAATTCTTAGATACAGATTTAAGTGTTGATCAGTATTGATAGTAGGGAATGTTTTACATATTCCAATAAAGATTCATCAATGTTATGTTCAGTTTAGACATGGTTAGATCTACCCACTATGGCAAGGATGGGGGTGATAACGTGATGATTAGGTCTATGATGTAGCTAAGCGGTTTTATCTGCTATTTGTTGATCTTCAACCTTGTCTTTCCCAAGTTAGCATTGGCTACTATTCATTTTGCACGGGGTAAGGTCAGTTCTAAATTAGGAGCCATAACTATGAAATAAGCTTCTTTTCATTGAGTGGTGACTTCTCGCTCGCAAAGTGACTCGGCCTTGACGTTTTGTGTTAGCTTACTGAATCTGCTAGAAAGATAGATGTAGAAATCTACTGTTGCAGCGTCACAGCATAACTCAGTTTAATATGTTCTTATTTCTACATGTGTCACATAGATCACCACATCTTCTGAAGGCTTAAAATTAATTAATATGGAGGACAAAAGGTTTAGTAAAGAGCCAATGGGCATGTGCAGGGAATTAATGATTGAATTTGTCATGTTATGAGTTGAGATGAAAACTAGATTTGGTGAGGGCCAATTTGTGATATCTGCTTGCTTAATGTTACTTGGACTTAAAATTACCGCAGGATCTGTATCGGAATCTTCTTTTTTCTGCTTGAGACATTCTATCAGATTTATTGCTGTAAGAATTCCAATTGTTTTTAGGGTTAGTTGCACTTTAATATCCTAAAGTTTCAAGATTTTTAACTTTGATACTCTAAAGTTTGAAATTTCCTAAATAATATCCCAAAGTTTCACAAAGTTTTTTTACTTTAATACCTTTCATATGTCACCGTTCAAAATTTTGTTTAGAAAACAACACAAGATTATCACATGATAACATTTGGACTTATATAACCTAAACTGAGAAATCCCTCTGAATTCTCTATTATTCTTCCTTTCAATCTAGAACACTGAAATTTGGTATTGTACAATAGCAAAAAATTATCCCTATTTCAACATTGACAATAAAAATTGAAAGGAAACCCCTAAATTGAAAGGAACAAACGAAAGGGAAGGAGTTTTGGCAGAGATTTTTTTTTTATGGGTAAAATTTGATGTCAATGTAATGGAAGCCATAAATGAGAAAGGGTGAAACGTTGTGGTATTATTTGGGAAAATTTAAACTTCAGTATACTGGAGTTAAATATTGATGAAACTTAAGGGTATATGTGCAATTAACCCTCTTTTCAGTCTGTTCCTGTGTATGATCTATCTGAAGTGGTAGACATGCACTTTTGCCATGTTTCAGGGTCCTCTGCATGGTTCTTGCCAAATTCTTTAGCAGCATGACCTGGAACAAGCAGAATATAGTTACTTTTGAGATATTTCATAACATAAATTCTGCATGAAATTTAGTTTGCACTTTCTGTGTCAGGGAACCTCTGGTCTGGCCAATATTTTGTATTAATGTGGAGGATTTATTGCAGAAACTATTGATTTCTTCTCGAAATTTGGAATTCTTCACCAGTGGTTACCGCTACCTGATTCAAATTCTTCCTGCTGCTGTTGTTGCTCCTATGTATTTCTCTGGAAAAATTGAGTTTGGAGTGATCAACCAGTCTGTCTCTGCTTTCAATCATATCCTTGGTGACTTCTCTCTCATTGTGTACCAGTTTCAGGCAATCAGTGCCTTCTCAGCTGTAATTGATCGTCTAGGTAAAGATATTCTTTTTATCATGTGGATTATTTTACTGCCATCAAGGTTGTGTGGTTACTTACTAGTTGTACGAACCTCATGATACTTGCCTAGGTAAGTTGGTTTCATGACTCTTAATATTATTACAAGCATGTCCTTTCTTGTCGGCACTAGCATCATATTATTTGTGCTAAAGTATAATATGATGTTTACGCTTATGATAATCCTTTAATTATTTTTATTTGATTTGATTTTTATTTTTTTGAACATTTTATGCAGTAATGAGCAAACTACTATCTGTTTCCACAAAGAAAAATCTTGAGACTGGTTGTGAAATGCTTAAGCAAGTAATAAGAAACTATTGTTTAGTTTAAACACCAAAATTCTAGGGACACGCTGCGGCAATTACTAAAGCTGGACTTTCTTGTTTTAAGTTCTAAATTTGATTCGTTGATGGAGAGAAAGGCAAATCTATTCCCTTTGGCTCAGATCCTAGATGTAGAAACCAGATCAGAAATCAATTGTTTCCGGACTGAGCCCTTACAATAATAGGGTGTTTACCTTTTTTTACTCCCCAACTGTCTCTGCTAGTTTCAATTGGAAAAAATCATTGCTAAATTCATAAATAATAGGATTTTTTTTCCTGACCTATAAGAAACAGAGCAGTTAACATTATTAGAATTTGGAAATTATATTTTTGTTTTTCCTTAATTGGACGAGTGTCTGCTAAATCTTAACATCATTGAATAGAAAAGGTAGAATCAGGAAAACTATTAACCATCTGGTGGTGACAGGAACGACGTACGCCGCACGCGCACACACCCCTACAAATGCGCGAGTGCGCACACGACCCACGTGCACACGCTTAAGCACGCACACACCCGCATACGTTCAAGTGTAGACACACACCAGTCATGCATGCAAAGATTCCTGATACATAAAAAACAGCCACTTTTGACCCTACCCATTTCTCTCTCTTCAGGCCAATTCCGTACCCAAGTTTAAAATAATAGATGGGTATCCATAAATGATAATTACTGCATAACATGGTGTTTCCATACTCTTCAAGAGATTAGCTTGCAGTCGTACAGTTTAATATTATCGTTCAAGTGTAATTACATCCTAATCTTAAGTTTTCTTTTTATTTACCGTCACATGATTACTTTTCTTTATTTAGGTGAATTTGATGATGTTTTGGATGATAGACAATCTCCTTACATCTCCAAGCCTGATGTTTCCTCCAAGATTAACATATTGTATAAGGATGTAATGTATGCTTC
This sequence comes from Asparagus kiusianus, assembly GCA_022839385.1. Taxonomy (NCBI): domain Eukaryota; kingdom Viridiplantae; phylum Streptophyta; class Magnoliopsida; order Asparagales; family Asparagaceae; genus Asparagus; species Asparagus kiusianus. The sequence continues at coordinate 8,166 of BQKN01000267.1, forward strand.
TATGGGTTCAAATGGATCTATACCACAGGGTGGGTGTGGAAAATTACTAGAGGTTGAGAAATTGACATTACAAACTCCAAGAAGCAGAAACATCCTTATTACAGACTTTTCGTTGGAGATATATAATGGTGATCACCTTCTGGTAAGCGATTTTCTTGCATTTACATAATTGCCTCATGCTAATTTCAGGATCCAGAAAGCAGCACTTCAGTAGGATTTTTCTTGGTAACCAGGTGATGGGCCCTAGTGGGAGTGGTAAAACATCACTCTTAAGAGCTCTAGCTGGTCTGTGGAATACCGGTGAAGGTAATATTACATTCTACATAACAAATGAAGCACAAAGTCAACTCTCCGCCTCTTCAAATATTGATTCTTCTGGAGCACAGTCTGCACAGAATATTTCGGAGGTAGACAAGCTTTCAGATCTTAGAAACAAGAGAACCAAGGATGTCTTTTTCCTTCCTCAAAGGCCTTACATGGTTTTAGGAACACTACGCCAACAATTGCTTTATCCCACATGGAGTAATGAACCACTCCCTACTCCAAGTAACTCTCAACAGCCTGGTAAGTTTACACACACTGCTGATGTCATAAAAATTCCTTTCTAGAAGCAAATCTTTGAATTCTTTACTAGTTCAATGAACCTATGAACACTGATACACATGAAGATCTATGCTTTTCACTTGTCAGCCTCAATAGCTATACTAGATATTTGGTTGTATTGTTGGATTACATGAGTTAATAACTAACTGCAGTAAGGTTATAGAGGAAGGCATGCTGCTCCCTCTAAATATTTGTTTCTTGGAATTCAGTGTCTTAAAGATTCGTGTGTTGCTAGTGGATGGTAAAAGGATTGTATGAAACTTGATTGCATAATTAGTTGTCACTTAACAGTTGCATCTGGATTGGATCTTTTTACCTGAAGTCTGGCAATGATCCAGCCATTACAGCTGAGTTTAAATTAGTGGCAATTTATTTTTGTAGTTGATTAGGTTCAAGACTTGATCAGTCTTTTCACAAGATAACAGTATGATTTAAAGCCAATTTGACGGGTGATCCTAAATTCCAAATATTAGTCCATAACCTAATGCCTTATTGGCAAATGTCACAAGTAGGTTGCATCGGTAAGTATACAGGTGTCACATACAATAAGGATAGGTGAATATAGAAAAGTAAAAAAAAAAAATCACGGAATGCATTCTCCAAGGATACATGAAATAAATAGTATGCTGTTTGTATATTGCAAAAGCTATAATACAATCAAGATTCAGCTATGACTTCTATCTGTATATTTAATATCATTAGCCATCCTGCAAACAAAATAAATATAAACAAAATCGAGATCATATATACATTGTTTTAAGTGGGATGTGGCATATAATTTGCTGGCCCACATGATTCCTACGAGTATAAATACGTAAAAATAATTTGACGCAACGTTGATATTAATCATATTTGATGCATGAGAACTGGTGCATTATGGTGTTACAAATGGAAATATTATATATTTTTGAAAGATTATATAGGGAACTGATGATCAAAAGGCCCAAGTCTTACAATCATTACATTGTTGTTTCGATCAAGCAGATGCATATTTATCAAGTACATACCAGGTAATATTTCACTTTACTTGTGGTTTGTCTATGAACATAATTGACTATTTCCTTCTTTGATAAGGAGTTAAACAACTTAATTGGCTACCATTTTCATTTCAAAGGTTGAAAGTTGGTGAGCAATAACAGTTTAAGATTCAGATCTGGAAGCAAAGCATGTTCCATTCTAGCGCAATGGAAATTTCCAGCATAAACATTGTACATACGGAATCCAGATGGGTATAGAGTAATCTGATCTAATCTAAATCTGGACTTGTGCTCTCTATCCTCTTAATTAGCTACAACTAATTCTAATCACAGTTATCATCACTATAAGCCCTTTTCCTAATCAGAATGATTCACCAGGGTGTATGCTCAGTCCAGAAACCACAAGAGACCTGACCGTTGTTGATCTGATGAGTTGGTGCTAAATTTTCGTGGCTGAAGCAGTTATGGAAAAAAACCAACCTGCCATAATAAAATGGAAGCCTTCACGGATTCGGATCCTCTCCACTATCTAAAAAGTAGTAGAGGGACCACTACATAATCACAACCATTGATTATCTAGTTGGTGGTCGTGATTTTTTCTTTGAGTGCAAATTAGGAATGAGTGCAATACATGGGGGTATGGTGAGTATTAGATTTAGATTGTATCATAACCGCCTACTAAGTAATCAACGATTGAGATTAAAAGTAGTGGTCTCTCCACTACTTTTTTGTAGTGGAGAGTGTAACGCCCCGCCCCGGAATTCCGGAGTCGGTACCCTATGAGATCTGATGGATTGGCCTCACAAACCACATGTCTTTTCAGCACGTTTTGTCCTCACTCACGCGCTTCCTGGAAAACTTCCCAGGGGGTCACCCATCCTAGAATTTCTCCAGGCCAAACACGCTTAACTTTGGAGTTTCTAAGAGTTGGGTTTCCGAAAAGAAGATGCATCTTGGTGGTATGAGTATTCCAATCAAATCTATCAATACTAATCACATCACCCTCTCAAGGGTTGGGGTATTACAGAGAGGATCCAAATCCAGCCTTCACTGTACATACGGGATTGATGCATAATCCTGTTGATTACTTGTTCCCATTGCTCAATAAACTTGTTTAAGACTTTTCTCACTCAGTTTGTAGTATTGAAGTACAATAAAACAGCCATTATTTTCACAGTTGTAATGGCCATTATTTTCACAGTAAGTGCAACCGCCATTATTTTCACAGTTATACTTATATCTAGTTATATCTGTAATCCATTTAACCTTTCAGAATCATCTGCGCAAGTAATGGAACAAAATATACCAAAACTAACAAGTAGCTGCCTAAAGCAATGTTGTTTGTTTTAAAACATATAAGATAGCGTATTTTCACATCTAGCTCTCCATCATGCTCAATGTGTTGATGCATCGGAATTTAGCGATTTCTGGTTGCTGCATTGTGTTCTCAAAACTTCACTGAAAACAGTGGTTATGATGTTCATTTTTGTATGTATTGTAGACAATATGCTTTTGGTTGGTTCATGCATTATCCACCGATATTTTCAACACTTCCCATTGTTAATTTTTGTAAGCTAGAAGATAATACCAAGTTTGTTTCGTATAGCCACGTATATGGAAGAAAGCATTACTAATCAAATTCCTGCAGAATTTTAGTCTTTGTGTCATAGTAATGGAAACTTCAGAATCGTTGTATGCCTGAGGCTATTTGCTGTAATTCATTTCAGATTCTCTTCCCTTTTTGTCTCAAGCATCAAACTCAGAACATGACATATCAGAGAGGCCTACGGCTGAGGATCTGATCGAGGTGCTAGAAGTTGTTCGTCTTGGTGATATTTTGACACGTTTCAATGGCCTGGATTCCATGTATGAGTGGTCTAGTGTGCTTTCACTTGGTGAGCAGCAGCGTCTTGCATTTGCTCGTTTGTTACTCTCAAAACCGAGGCTGGTTTTACTGGATGAATCTACTAGTGCATTAGATGAAGCCAATGAGGTATTGATGATAAACAACTCTTTCGCATCTCCTGGTTACATTTCAAGTGTCAGCATGTTAGTTGCTTACTCAAAACTTACATCTTACGTGAGCAGAATACGTTTTGATGAGTTTCAGGTTCAGAAATTAATATGCTGATGAAGTAAGAAATTTTGAGTATCTATTTCTGAAAGAAATTTTGAGTATCTATTTCTGAATCAATAAGTTCCATTTTATGAGTGCATTGTTGACCTATATAGGGTACAAGTTTGATTTTACTTATGAAACTAGAGGTACATTGGTAGCACACTAGCATTAAAAGTCTTTCCTTTTGGTATAGATAAATGTTTTATTGCTTGAATTATCTCTCTGCTGGGCAAATGACCATGGAGACTGGTTTTGTTTTGTTTTTTGTTTTTTTTTGTTTTTTTTGCTTTCTCTCTCTCTCTCTCTCTAATTCTCTCTTTTTGACATTGTAATTTTTTACTGTATTTTTATCATTGAACAGTCAAATTTTAATAGAAATATCAGAAATGCACTTTTATGTCATTCATCACTATAAATAACATGATTTCGTAACTTACATGTAATATTCGCTACTGAGACCTTTTATTCTTACTGTTGAATATTTCAGGCTCATTTGTACAGTCAGATTGAAGCTGCAGGCATAACATACGTAAGTGTTGGACATAGAAGCACACTCTACAAGTACCACAACAAAGTCTTACGCATATCCAAGTTAAATTCGGAGGACATGGGCCAACAAAATTGGCACCTTGAGCTCATCAACCGAAACACTAGACCAGAAGAGGCTACACCAACCACATACATAGGGAAGAAACAAGAATGAACAAGACTTCTGAAGAGATGGTAATACCCTCTTCAGAGACTTAAACATGCAAACACAGGTAACCCTTCTCTAGAATATGATTGGAAGATAACAGAAGTGTTCACCCATATGTAATGTGGATACATTATTGATGAATACATATGAAGATGCTGCCCTGCGACGAGACATTGATCAATAGCTTCGAATGCTAGAGAGGATGTGGATGTGGTTGCAAAATTCATGACAAGAGTCTATATGAGATCTGGTTGGTAGGGTTTTCAAGTGGAACCAATATGATGCGACTATATGCATTAATTTCATGTATAATATGTTGCTATTTTTGAGATTGGGTAGCACAATTTGGATGATGCCATTTGCTTAATATAAATGATTTAGATTTTTTTTTAAGGTTCCAACTTGATGAATGTTGGTGCCAGTTCTGTACATCGATCAATGTTGTATGAACTATGAGTGGAGAAAAAAGGGTCTTTTTTGTTCTTCATCCTGTCTTGTTATCTTTCAGAATTTTAAGCGATGGACTAGTGTTTTCCAGTTGGTAGAAATAGCATTTATTCATAGAGTTATCTGATGTTGGAAATTGATGTGTCAATAAAGTATCAGAAATGTGCGCGTGCTTCTATCTAAATGGAAGGAATGTAGGTTTATTTATCCATCACTTCCTGAGTTTCAAGACAAAGTAAACTCTGAACCAGAGGGGCAAACGGTTTGTATATGGCTCTGATATGGTTCATATCATATATGTATTTGCTTGCCATTTACAAATACGGATAAGGATATGGATATGCCTATGTAAAGAAAACTCATCCTCATATATGCTAAAATCGGATATGGATTCAGATATACATGCAGATATATGTATGTGGATATACATGTGGATACAAAACGGATATGAGAAAATAAAATAATATTAATAAAATATAGTTCATATGGTACAAGAGAGTACATTAATATGTTTGTCATATATGAAAACCTGACATTGGATCCCTTGATCATCAAACTAGTTTCAAATTTATTAATTTAAGGATTAAAACAATTGTAATTGTATGACCAACATATATTCGGATATATGAATACGGATCCGGATATTTCACTACAAAATCATATCCGTGACCATGTCCTCTCGGTTATAGATTTGAGTAACGATATGCATAGGACATGGATACGGATACGGTTTAGCATCCTTACTCTAAACACAATAAATATCTATTATGCCATGATGGGAAACTGCTTTTGATGTCATTTTATGTTGCGCTTCCATTCTGTGAAAGATTGATCTATCATTGTTTCAAACATGTTAAACCCCACAAATTTGGCTCTTTATCTTTTTCTGCCATTTGACTGGGTTGTAGTACCTTTCATGTTGGAATCTATCATCATCTTGATCATACCTTCTCCATTGTCCTCTACAATAGAGCTCCGTCTTTGATTGATAAACAGTATTATCTGGTTGAATTCTGTTTTCAAGCGTTGCCGTTGCACTTGCTAAATCGTTAGCAAGCTAGTCTATGGTGTGTAATGTTTCCTACAACTAAAAAGGCTTGTATTTGCTAATTACAACTTTCCTTCAAGTGATATGATAAACTTTAGCACATTTACATATTTGATCTTGTTAGAATTAATATAAAACTATAATCATTGATCTTCACCATAACTTCGGAGTTTTGGTGTAATATTTAGAGGGATTAAGCCTAAGATGGTGTCAGAGCAACCCAGGTTTAAATCCCACCAGCCACAAATTTTAAGCAGATTTAAAAAAAATTTACACTGCTGTGTGAGTCCAGATTTCAACCCATAAAAAATGGTGTTTAACCAGCGGAGACATGTTAGAATCAATATAATACTATAATCATTAACCCTCGCAATAACTTCGGAGTTTTTGCTGCCTAAATCCAAGTTTCAACCCATAAAAAAAGTGTTCAACCTGCGGTGACATATCCGACTTAATATAAAACTATGACCCTTAACCCTCACCATTTGTTCGGAGTAGGCTAAACCTTAGAGATCTAAGCCTTAGTGTTTCCCTGCTTTCTCCTTATTCGGTCCATAGCCAAAACTCTACTTGCCATTACTTTTTTATACTGTTATACTCGAGCCTACCTCTATTATCCTCAGTTTGTAATTGTTAATTTGACTTCCTGTTCACACAACTGTCTTCATTGATGAACACTAGCTGCAATGCTAATAAATTATATAATCATATTGCAAGTATATTACAAATACTTGAGTAGTACACAAGTTTAATAGGGAGGTGCTACAGACACACCCTTGGGCACACCTCCGGCCACACCCCCCTCTGGCTACAGTGCAGGGGGGCCCACTTGAGATTTTTTAAAAATCTCAAGTG
>BQKN01000267.1:15311-36626 GCA_022839385.1 Asparagus kiusianus
GAATTTGACTTCTCAATTCCAAAACAACAAAAGAATAACAAAAGAGTGCAATGGGTTCTAGTTCGGAATTAACTTATTACAGACATGCTTGTTTAAGTCAAAAATTACATGATCATGATGATACGCTGAGGGTTTTGGGTTCACTTTTATCCCCTATGACAAACATGAGCACAATTCCCCTAACATAACACTCTCCCATAGGGAAGTGATGTGATGGGATTCATACTCTTGAAGTTAAGTAGGGCCGCAGGGGATTTATCCGCTAGGCCTAAAAATTAATTCATGCCAAAATCTAGGCATGCCCTACCTTTAGTAGGTTACATAGTAAATGAGAAAGTATCCGATGGGGATGGTCCATCGCATTTAATGTGCACTAAATAGATGCCAATTATTGAATCCGTGCACGAATCTCGAGTTCTAATAATCCAATAGTTAGCATTCTTTTTGGTGCACATTAAATGCCGTAGACCGTGGACCACTAGATACTTTCTCTACGGAAAAGGTTCACTATAGGAACTTTTGGAGCATTTAGGTTTTACCTTTTGATGGACCCCTCACATTCCATGATAAGTTTAGATAAGCACCTGGGTATCTCCTACCTAGTGCTGACATGCCTGGACGTTGAAGGAAGAGAACAGTTTTACTACTACTTTTACTACTACCTTGAGGGTTTGTAAAGCTGGTGCAGACGTAGTCGCGACTAGGTTGAAACTTGAGAGACTGTCTTGGAGTCTGCATGGCTAGGAGGCCACAATTGGAGATACCAATTGCTATTATAATTGTTGCAGGCAAATAATTGTTATTGAACAAAAATGACCCAGGTGCATACAACTGCAACTGCAAGCTTTCCAATTGCGAGCTACCTTTATCTTTACCTCATGTTAACGGGTGAATCAGTGCTTGCGCGGGGCACCCACAGGATAAGTGTCAGCCCCGAGGGGCCTTTTCGCACAATATACCATCACATACGCAGAGTTGTGGGGGTTCTTAAAGAAGTTAATGTACACGCATGATCATGCCCTTTCGCCTGTACAAAGAAGCGATGACAATGTTACTATCTACCAAAAGGAAGCTCAAGAATCATCATCAACAAGCTATATATTGATAGGTTCATTTTATTTTTGTCAAAACTTAGGCCATTAAGCATCGAGTTATACCCAGTCTACTACAATCTCTTGAGAAGCTCCAATTGCTTCAAGAATCTAGTTATAAATCATTAACCAAAACTAGCTAGCTACATCCTTCTTCCCCCAGATCCTGACTCCCTCTGGCAATTGAAATAGACAGAAGCAACTGGAGACCCGAGATTGTAGAGCTCCGCAAAGTCCCGGGTGTTGAAGTGTTGGCGCCAGCCCGGAGCGTAGACTGTCTGGCGACCAAGCTGCTGAAAAAGAACAAACACAAACCGATGTATTCCAAGTGATGGGCGAGGACTCTCGTAGCAAACAATCTCCTGACCTGAAATCATACCGGAACAACTGCTTCAGTATAGTTTATTACATTGGTGCATTCGTAAAAGGGTTAACTCTATAGTTCTAAGTGGACTTTTTGGCTCTTTACCCGCAGGGAAAGAGAGGTTCAGTTTTGATAAATAGACCTTCTGAGGGTAAAAGAGCAAAAAAAAAATTTTGCTCGGGTCGATTCGCAACAATAGAACTACGACATCAGCAATTGGGCGATAGTACAGAGAGTCTCTCAGCGATTAACCCTTATTAAAAGGTAGATTGGACCCATGTTGGTAAGGAAGATAATTGTTCTCACCAAATGTTGCTCCTGTAGTTGCTGGAATATCTGTCACCAACCTGGAGTAGAAAATAGATACTGTTAGAACCACAGACTTATTGAGGGTGATTCTAGAGAGGATTATGTCTCATTAACCTTCAGTGATTGAGAAATATATGGATCACGGTTATCTCAACCCCTCGACAAATGAAAAGTTCGTCGAGAAAATAAATAGAGGGCGACTAATAAAACATTGGTATTTAGCTAGAATGTGGAAAAGATTAGAAAGTGTGTCAGAAGTTGAGGAAAAGAGACTGTAAGGGCCTGTATCATATATTTCTCAAACATATATGCTCTTAATTTTCAACACATTGTAGTAATTTCTCAAACCCATCATGGACAGTCTTTTGGGTACTTCATTTCCTAGTTTTCCATGCTGAACTATATATACACCATAGAAAAGACATGAAACATTAGCTTGTATTAAACTCTTGCATGGAGATGAATAGGTTAAGATCAAGGCCGACATGAGGTCACTCACACGCATAAAGTCTTAAACTAAATGTCACCATCTAAAAGGCCTGTAAAAATACCAAATGAGCTGAAATGCCATGCCTAATTCACGCAACTTTTCGAGTTGCTTCTTCTGCTAATTCATACAAAAGTAAAGGTTTGAGATTCGATGGAGCCCCAAAAGTAGCTATATATATAACCATGAAACTTTTGCAAACAGTTAGTAGGACTGTCAGTTGGAAGTCGGCTCGAGTCCGTAACTTCAGTCTTAAGCGTGTTGGTTCATGGTGGAGGAACCCTGCAAGTGTTGACTGTAACCTTCGTTTATTATTGGTGGAATCATGACCTTGTTGTACTTCAAGGGGCGTAGGTGATCACGCCAATTGCTAACTTTGTTAAATCCCTATGTTTCTGTGGTTGTTTTCTCCTTGTATTTCTTCTTAATTTCTTTTGTCAATCTTTGGTTAGGTTTTAATTACACTGTATTATTAACGTTGAGTTCAATTGATTAAATATAAATTTAATTTGCAGGGTTTTGATATATGTGGAGTTTTATATAATTTAAGTTACATCTTACAAAGAGTGTAAAAATCTTTGAGGTGGCTTTATGTAAAGGCTAGCCAAATCTATGGACTAATCCTAGTTACATCTTACAAAGAGTGTAAAAATCTTTGAGGTGGCTATATGTAAAGGCTAGCCAAATCTATGGACTAGTCCTAGTTAAGGATTATAAACAAACCTCCAGCCTATATTGTTCCTTCTTAGATTCATTAAGACACCAAGACCTTAGAACAACAACAATAACAAAACAATTATCCCAAATTTTGGGCTAAATAGCACTTAAATACCTTATAGTTTTACTCTTTTAGCACTAATATACCCTCATCTTATTTCGTCGCATTTGTATACTCTTAGTTGGTCAAAATTGGCATATTTTTACCCTATGTTCTGTAAACGTGAAAATTTTCATCCAAAACTTTCCATATAATATCCATATGTTAATTTTAGAGCTTTTTAACCATTAATATTTGTTAAATTACTTTAATGCCTACCAAAATTCTAATATAAATGTATCATAATTCTATTTCAAAAATAGAATTTAGGATAATTTAATAATAATTCAACAAACTTAATGGACTGAAAGTTATAAAATTAGTATATAAACAAAATATGGGAACTTTCGGATAAAAAAATTCATACTTGCAGAACATAGGATATTAACGTGCAAATTTTGACCAATTCAAGGGATATAAGTGCTACAAAATATAACTGAGGGTATATAAATAGTAAGGGAGTGAAACTATAAGGTATAAAGTGCCATATTAGCTCAAATTTTTTAGAGTGGGCTACATGAATCCTATTTGTTCATTCAATTTGCTAAGAGCTATATTTAGACTTGTTCCATTCGGGCTTTGGCCCGGACCCAGCCTAGACGGGTGGGCCTAGCTGGGTTTTGGGCCCGGATATAGGTCGTGTCGATGAAGTAGGACTTGGGCCCTACTCAGCCCAGGCCGGGTTCTAAGGGTTCGTGTAGAGAAACTGAGGTTCATGTTCGATCGGGTCCCTAACTAAGGTCCATGGGACCAAGCTCAAAAGCCCGGTTCAGCCTGATCCAACAGCTAGAAAACTAGCCGTTAGGACGAGGCGGCCTGGACCCGACCTGATTCAGACAGACCAAAATAGCTATAATGACTATATTTTGATCAAATAACCAAAATACCCTTAAAAGGGTGAAAAAAACGACCAACCTAGTTATTTGTATTATTAGTTTTTGTCTTTTTGAATGGAAAGAGTTGCTAATGATAGTGATATAGATGAATATGTGCCAACCTACTTAGGATGTACTCATCTATTATGTTGCCATAATTTTAATAAAATATTGTAATTCTTAGTGATTAATAATAAAGAATTTATTTTTGATCATTTTTATTTCTATAAAATTTACAAATTATATAATTATATAAGTGATTAATAATAAGTTTGAATTTCTTGGCATCTTTTTAATTACTTCTGAAGTTGGATTTTTTAACAAAAAATATGATCTCTGTCTTTCCTTTTTTTACAAAAAGAAAAAAGAAAAAAGAAAAATTAAGTTGTCCTGTTGCCCGACTAGCATTTGACCAAGTTAAAGAAAAAAAGAAAAATCGGGCTGGCCTGTTGCCCGATTAGCATTGACCGTGTTAGATCTAATAAAAACTTGAGATCTAAATCTTATAGCCACGATTAATTCGAAGAGATTAACAAGAATCAAAAAGAGCGGAAACTTATACCTGAATCCATAGATGAAACTTTGAGATGTGTTTTGGATCTTCTAACCTTAGGGTTTCTCTAGCCAAATTTCTCTCTAGATGGGGGTAAAGAGAATTAGAGAATGTAACCCTAAATTAGGGACCATAACCCCTTATTTATAGATATTGTACATTTATAATTTGGCCACTCATCAAATCACAATTTACAACCTGGTATCTGCACATATAACCCCATGACTTATTTAAATACTCATTAACCCAAATTAATTGATCACTTTAGTGGATTATCCTGAAAGATAGCAATACACATTGATTAATCATATGTGTCCACAAATAGATTTATTAGATTAAATCCAACAATCTCCCACTTGGGCACCATATGATTCCTTAAGTTGTGTATAACCTTATGAGCTCAAAATTGCTATCACTGAAAAGGTATTTCCGAATAATCTCGTCCATTGACTATATTAATATAGGATCAAATCGGCCTTCGTCACATTTATCGTAATTAAACCCATCAATGGTCACATATACCAACACAATCAAACGACATAGACCAAACATGGATGTGCAGCATGAAAATTACATGCAATATGATCAGTACATGTCTATTTTTAACTGGTCCTTCTTTAGTGAGGTCAAAACCAAACATAATGTAACAGAGTGTCTTAACTGAATACTTTATTCTGATCAGACAATACAACCAAACATAAAGCACCACAATTACAAACTCCCACTAAATCATGATATCCTTAAATAATACCACACCCATATAAGCAGTATGCTCATGAAAGACCTTGGGTGGCAATCCCTTAGTAAGAGGATCAGCTATCATGGAGTTTGTCCTAATGTGCTCTATAGATATCTGTCTACTCTGTACCCTTTCTTTCACAACCAAGAATTTAATGTCAATATGTTTTGACTTAGTTGAGCTCCTGTTGTTATTGGAATACATTACTGTAGATTTATTATCACAATATAATCTTAGTGGTCTTTTAATATTTTCCAAAATGCGCAGTCTCGTGACAAAATTTTGCAGTCATATTCCCTGATTGGATGTCTCATAGCAAGTTACAAATTATGTTGCCATAGTTGAGGAAACTACTAGTGTCTGTTTGACACTTTTTCATGATATAGCTCCTCCTGCTAACATATAAATATAGCTTGATGTAGACTTTCTGCTATCTTGACATCCAGCAAAATCAGAATCAGAGTACCCAATGACCTCCAGCAGATCTGATTTACTATATGTGAGCATATAATCTTTTATTTTCTGAAGATATCTCATAACCCTTTTAACTGCTATCCAATGATCCATACCAGGGTTGCTTAAGTATCTGCCTAACATCCCAACAATGTACGTAATATCCGGACGCGTACATACCTGAGCATACATTAGACTTTCTACAGACGAAGCATAATGAATCTTCTGCATTTCCTAAATTTCAAGGTTACCTTTAGGGCACTGATTGAGACTAAACTTACCTCCTTTAGCAACAGGGGTATCTCCTAGTCTACAATCTTGCATGCCAAACCTTTTAAGTACTTTATCGATATAGCTCTTTTGTGATAATCCAAGAATACCCCGAGAACGATCTCGATGTATTTGGATTTCTAATATAAAAGAGGCGTCCCCAAGATCTTTCATCTCAAAGTTCTTTGATAGAAATCTCTTAGTTTCGTGCAACATGCTTATATCATTAGTGGCAAGCAATATGTCATCGACATACAGAACCAAAAAAATATACTTACTCCCACTGAACTTGTGATATACACAGTCATCAATAATGTTCTTCTCAAAACCGAACGAGATAATTATTTGTTGAAACTTGTAATACCATTGACGAGGAGCTTGCTTGATTCCATAGATGGATTTTCTTAATTTGCAAACCATATTCTTTAGGTCTTCCGACACAAAGTTTTCTGGTTACACTATATAAATCATCTCATCAATGTCTCCATTGAGAAATGCAGTCTTAACATCCATCTGATGTAACTCAAGATCATAATGAGCAACAAGTGCCATGATTGTTCTAAAAGAGTCTTTCGATGAAACCGGAGAGAAAATCTCTATATAATCAATGCCTTCCTTTTGAGTAAAGCCTTTAGCTACAAGATGTGCCTTATACCTCTCCACATTACTGTTTACATCCCGCTTGGTTTTAAAAATCCATTCACAACCAATTGGTTTTGCACCTTCTGGTAATGGAACAAGTTCCCAAACCTTATTGTCTTGCAACTATTCATTCATGACATCAATCCACTGTTGAGAGTTAGAACTTTTCATGGCTTGAAGGAAGTTAATTGGATTATCTTCCAACATTCCATTACTTTCCTCATGTTCTTGGAGAAATACAATATAATCATCCGGAATAACATTTCTCCTTTCTCTCGTGGATCTCCTTAATGACACTAGTTCTTGAGGTTGTTGAGTTTGTTCTTCTGAAATAGGGAGTTGTTCAATATTATCATCTTGAGGTTTTGGATTTACTTCTTGAGCAACAACAGGTATAAGAACCTGAATATTGTCAAAAGTAACTGTATGAATTGGATCTGAAGCCAATTCCTCCTCAAAAGCAATGTCTCTAACCTTATTTCTCTCCCCAAACTCAACATCCTTAAAGAATATTGTTGTTCCCGTCTCAAAATATTCCTGAGTGTGGGATCATAAAACTTATAGCCCCTAGAACATTCAGAGTATCCAATAAAGTAGCTGCTAACTGTTTTGGAGTCTAATTTCTTTTCATTTGGTCTGTAAGGACTTACCTCAGCTGGACATCCCCAAATATATAAGTGCTTTAAACTGGGCTTTCGACCAGTCCAAAGCTCATAAGGTGTTTTAGAAACTACTTTACTTGACATTCTGTTCAGAATGTAAGCTGCTGTCTTTAGTGCTTCTCCTCAGAGTGACTCTGGTAAAGAAGAATGAGCAATCATACTTCTTACCATATCCTTAAGAGTCCTGTTTCGTCTTTTAGCTACACCATTCATGCTAGGTGAACCCGGCATGGTGTATTGTGGGACGATACCGCATTCATCTAGGTATCTAGCAAATGGTCCTAGACGTTGTTCACCTGAACCATCATATCTACCGTAGTACTCACCACCACGATCAGATCTAACAGTTTTAATTATTCTGTTGAGTTGATTCTCAACTTCAGCTTTATAGGCTTTGAACATGTCCAGAGACTTAGATTTTTCATGAATAAGATATAGGTACCCATAACGTGAGTAATCGTCTATGAATGATATAAAATATTATTGAGCATTTCAGGATTCCGTAGGAAATGGCCCACAAATATCCGTATGTATCAATTTTAAGACATCCGAAGATCTGTTGACACCTAATCTCTTAACTTTGGTCTGTTTTCCTTTGATACATTCAGCACATACGTCGAAGTCGAAAAAATCAAGGGAATCCAAAATGCCATCAGACACAAGACGCTCAACTCTACCTTTTGAGATATGACCCAAGCGCTTATGTCATAATATCGCCGAATTTTTCTTATTTAATTTACGCTTAGTACCACATGATTACACATGCAAGGATTCATTATAAGAAGCAATTGTATCAAGCAAATATAGGTTGTCATAAGTACTCAAGTAACCAGTTCTCACAACATTTGAATTAAAAGATAAACTGAATTGATTGTTTCCAAATGAATAAGAATAACCTGATTTATCCAATACAAAAACTGAAATCAAATTCCGTTTAAAAGACGGTACTACAAAAGTATCTTTTAAGTCCAAATAAGAACCATTTCCTAATAGCAACCTAAAGTGCCCAATTGCTTCCACATCTACCGATTGTCCGTCGCCCACAAAGATGTGTCTTTCAACATCACTTGGCTTTCGGTAGCTCAGGCAACCCTGCATAGAAACGCTTATGTGAGTAGTAGCACCAGAGAATAACCACCAAGTGTTTCTAGGTACTAAAGCTAAATTAACCTCAGAACAGACCAAAGTAAGGAACGTACCCTTATTAGCACGCCATGCGTGATATTGGTACAATCATTCTTTACGTGTCCAGGCTTGTTACAGAAGAAACAATCCTGATTATCTTTATGTTGTTTCTTCTGAACTGGACCCTTAGCAGCTTTATTATTATTCTTTCTTTTCTTGCCCTTATCCTTAGAGGCATAGGCCAAATGAGCACTTTCAGTCTTATCTTGCTTCAACCTGTCTTCTTCTTGCACACAGTATGAAATAATCTCATTTAGAGTCCATTTCTCATTTTGGCAGTTATAACTGACCTTAAACTGATTGAATTGTGCAGGAAGAGACAACAAAACCAGATGCATCAATAACTCATCACAAAGATCGAGTTTAAGTGTCTTAAGCTTTGAAGCAATATGAGATATTTCCATAATGTACTCCCTGATATTTCCTTTGACCTTATACTTCATTGAAATCAAGCGAGCTAAGAGCGTGCTTGTTTCTACCTTATCGTTTTTCGCAAAACGCTTCTCAATTTCGGCAAGGAAATCTTTAGCCTTAGTAATCCATTCGGATTCTATGCCCCTGAAGGCTTCTAGAACGCCGCGCTAATGATCATAAGACTCATGCGATTTGAACGCTCCCACTTCTCATACTCCTTCTTTGCATCAGGAGTGCTATCCGCATTGAGAGGTTGGGGTTATTCAGTTCTTAATGCAAGATCTAGATCCATGCAGCTAAGAACAATTAATATGTTCTCTTTCAAACCTTAAAGTTTGTCCCATTTATCATGTGAATTGAGTTGATATTAGCAGAAATTATTGCAGCAGATGCATTAGCCGAAATAAAACAAAAATGCTCACATCAATAACCATAATTAGTAATCAATAAAATTCAAATAATGATGAATCCCATCCAAGATATCTGGCACAACATTAATATCAAGTTTTTGGACAGTAATATTAACTTGTATGTGATACCTTGTTGCAATGATCAAACATTGATAATAACTCATGTCAAATAATGAAACTATCTTTGGATCGATTCATTATTCACATGTAAACCTTATAATTGTCACACGCTTATCATCGCAGATGTGTATACAGTCTAAATAAATATTAATCTTCCTTTGGGCCAATTAAATATTTACACGAAAGCATACACACAAACATCTCACATTCCTCACGAACAATCTACACAAGAGAGATTATTTTGACAACTTCTTGTTTTAATTAATCAATTGGAGTGAGAGATAACCTTAATACCTTAGTGTCATAATATTTAAATTAAATAATTGATTAAAAACCTAATTAAATTTAAATTAAATTAATTTAAATTTTCATAGCTTAAATAGGGCTCATAACTTAATTGAATAAATTAAGTATACCAAAGTGGACCCATAATTTAATATAAGAAGTCGAGGCTTAACCCTAGTGAACACGAAGTTCGCTTGACTTCGAACGCGAGGTTCGTCTGTATTGAGTACGAGACTTACTTAAGCACGAACGCAAGGTTCGTCTGAATATGAACGTGATGTTCAACTTGAGAACGAACGCGAGGTTCGTTTGAAAAAATGAACGCGAAGTTCGACTAAAAAATGAACGCAGGGTTCAACTTGAGAACGAACGCGAGGTTCGTTTGAATCGAGCACGAGGCTCGCCTGAGAACGGACGCGAGGTTCGACTTAAATTGAGCACGAGGCTCACCTGAGAACTGAGCGTGAGGCTCAACTTGAATTGAGCGCTAGGCTCACCTGAGAACTGAGCGTGAGGCTCAACTTGAATTGAGCGCGAGGCTCACCTGAGAACGAACGCGAAGTTCGTTTGAATTGAGCGCGAAGCTCACCTGAGAACGAACGTGAAGTTCGTTTGAAATTGAGTGCGAGGCTCACTTGAGAACGAACGTGAAGTTCGTTTGAAGCTTTCAAGCCTCGCCAAAATTTGAGGTAACCACCTCCTTAATTTTCGCCACGTTTTCACGCACGAACCCTTAGGGTTTCAAACTGAAACCGCCGCCGCCATTGCTCCTGCACCCAAAGGTCGAAACCCTAGGGTTTCCTGACGCCGCCGTCGCCGTTGGAGTCGAGAGCGAGGCCGCCAGCGATGCTGCGCTGACGAGGAGCACGGGACCGATGACAAAAAAAACCAAATAGATCCAAAATTTCTCGATTTTATTTCAAAAACAGATCCAGAATCGAAAAAAAAGTTTCGTGATCCAGATCCAAGAAAAAATCGAAGAAAAAACCCAAAAATTCCAAAAGGTTACTGTTCACGGTGAATTTTGTTACTGTTCATCTGAAAAATAAAAAACATAACTGTTCATCCGAACATTACTGTTCATCCGAGAACAATTCTTAATCGAAACCAGAGATTTTAAGATCAAAAAACCTAATTTTTTAAGAACTTAAACTCCTAAGAATTAATCACATGTTGCTTTGATACCACTTGTTAGATCTAAATAAAACTTGAGATCTAAACTATAAAGTCATGATTAATTCAAAGAGATTTACAAGAATAAAAAAAAAGAGCGGAAACTTATACCTGAATCCATAGATTAAACTTGAGATGGGTTTTGGATCTTCTAACCTTAGGGTTTCTCTAGCCAAATTTCTCTCTAGATGGGGGTGAAGAGAATTAGAGAATATAACCCTAGATTAGGGACCATAACCCCTTATTTATAAATGTTGTACATTTGCAATTTGGCCCCTCATCAAATCATAATTTATAACCTGGTATCTACACATATAACCCCATGACTTATTTAAATACTCATTAACCCAAATTAATTGATCACTTTAGTGAGTTATCCTGAAAGATAGCAATACACATTGATTAATCATATGTGTCTACAAATAGATTTATTAGATTAAATCCAACAAACCGGACCCGGACTCTGACCCGACTCGGGCCCTTTGGGCCTGGGTCTAGGTGGGGCTTTTTGCCCGGTCCGGAATTGGAAATTTGGGCTGGTCCGTTTGAACATGCCTAGCTATATTAACGAGGAAATAAAAGATAAAACTTTGAACATCGTCCTACATTATTATCTTCTCCACTAAAGTTAATCATTATCTTTCTTGACTGTTTCCAAGAAAATTCTCTAGCACTAAATTTACTTCTCTTTTCTTCACTAATTGTAATCTTATTAGTTCTTTTAATTGACCCATGTATTGGTATATTTATAGTGGTCATTATATTCATAGAGATTAGGTTAATTGACCAATGTAATGGTATATTTATAATGGTATATTAGGTTATGGGCTATCTAATGCAACTCTTCGTTATAAATGGAAGTTTGACGTACGCATTTTAATTTGAATGCCGTTTTTAATATCAGTTTTTGTTATGCTTGTCTGTACGGCAATGCATATTACAAGGTATGTTTAGGTGCCGCAGATCATACATGTTACTATGTATTATACAGTCTATGACATTCATTATATATGTATCCGTTTACTAACAATCGATGCAAGTATGATTACAAATAAGTCCCGGCTAAGAAAATTCATACATGACCAAACTGAATATAAATATGAATTAAATTTGAGGAAAAAAAGATGGATACATTTCAAATATGAGAGGAAAAAACTCAATTTTTTTTTTTTTGGTAAATGATACAAGAGTTATCTATATAAAATAAACAAATAAACAACTAAAATCATAATTCATTAATGAATTCAACATGCCTACAAACTTAAAAGTTAGATCTCTGGGGGATTTTACTTAGAGTAGTTGGAACAGCTAATACATTTGCAACATAATATACAGTTTGAGCTCTTGACGTCGGAAGACTCTTCTATTAGAATGCTATAACAACGCCCCTATTCGGGCCTATTTTCCTTTCCCACGTGCCAATATCAACAAGCCCAATAGAAGTTTATTAACTAATTAATCTTTTTGTAGTAATACTTTCACAGTAATATTACTGATCACTCTTTTTGTAGAAACGTATCCTAGATGTGTAAGAAATTTACTAATTAGAGAAAATATACATAGAATATACATAAAAAAGACGAGAGAGAGCCGAGAGGAGACAAAAAGTAGTTGATGAGAAGAGATTAGAAAATGAAATACTTTACTCTACTTTTGTGATTCTATGTGTCATAATGCTCCGAATGCAGCCCAATCAAATGTTTTCATCCCAAAAGAAAGTTGATCATATAATCAAGCAACCAAGAGCGTTGGATCCCTGAGTTTATCTGAAATGCTCTCATTCTTTTCATTTCAGATAGCAGCAAGCTAAAACAACACAATATCATTGATTGAGAAGACTTAACGGGATATTTTGACGTCAAGTGTTCCAGTGTACTTGAATAGAAAACGGAACTATAGACTGAAGCAATATTTGATGAGAATATGGTACCAAATATCAAAAGTATAAGGCCAATGGAGGTAGAAGTGATCATATGACGCGGACTATGTTGCATTAAATAGGGACGGATTTGAATGCGGCTATGGGTGCAGGTGGAGGTACGAGACACAATAAACTTATAAAATCTAGGATATGGAGAAACAACTCATTCTTTAAGTAGATGCCTCAACAATCATTTAAAATTATAATAAATGTTAGTCTAAGGTATGTAGACTCAAAGCTGGAATAAAACAAATTGTTGGATAGTAGGTTTCCTAATCTGTTTTGGTAACAGGATTCTTAATCTGTTTTGGTAATATGATTCTTAATCTATTTTGGTAACAGGTTATTAGGAATCCTAATCTGTTTTGTTTTTTGGTTTTAGAATTCCTAGTCTGTTTTGATTTTAAATTTTCTATATATATGGAACGTCTTAGAAGAGATTAGACATTAGAAAATAAGGGTTTTGAGAAATTTTTCAGAGAGATCTCAGAGAGATTAGATCCTATTTATGGATATTGTAATCTTCTTCAATATTAATCAAAGAATTGTGTGGTGTGGCTCCCGAGGACGTTGGCACGATTGCCAAACCTCGTTAAATCTGGTGTGTTCTTTCTTATTTACTTTCCTGTAAGTTTTTATCTTTTATTTGCTGTGATTTTCCTACTTCACTACTCTCAAACACAAGGTTCGGAAGGGCAATGGTTCGATTTGATTGTTTCGAATCCCCAACAACTGGTATCAGAGCTTCGTTCAGAAGGATTGAGAGAGCCATGGCAGAGGAAAGCAAATCTAAGATCAAGAAGTTTGACAGTTTAGACTTCGCCTACTGGAAGTCGCAAATGGATGACTATCTGTACCAGAAGGACTTGTATCGCCCGTTGATGGGCAAGGCTAAAGGAAAGAAGAAATAAGGGTCAAACGAGGATTAGGAGATACTGAATAGAAAGGCTCTAGGGCAAATCCGGTTATCGCTCGTCAAGACAATCGCACACAACATATTGAAGGAGAAGACGACGGTGGGGCTTATGGAAGCGCTCGCGAAGATGTACAAGCAACCGTCCACCGCAAACAAGGTGCGTCTCGTCAAGACACTCTTCAATCTTAAGATGGCAAAAGGACGCTCCTTCACAATGCACCTCAGCGAGTTCAACACGATTGTTGATCAACTCATCTCCGTAGATATCACATTCGATGATGAAGTGCAGACCCTATTGATTCTATAACAGTTGCCGGATAATTGGGCAGGTTATGTGGCAGCAATCAGCAATTCAACGGGGAAAGGTAAGTTGAAGCTGAGCGAGATTATTAGCATGATTCCATCCGAGGAGGTTAGAAGGAAATCGTCTGAATCAGAAGGTTCAGGTTTAGCCCTAAATTTCAAGCAAAGAGGCAGAATCCAGAAGAAGGGGAATCAGAACAGGATTCGGTCGAACTCAAATAAGAAGAGGTCAAACTCGAAAACTAGGCCTATCAAAGAGAAGTGTTGGAACAGCAGCCAGGAGGGCCATATGTTTTCATCTTGTAAAGCACAAAGAAGGATGCGAATGAGCAGGAGGCTCATATCATGCAGGATGCCTTGATCCTAGCTATGGACAGCGATTCTAATTCCTGGATCATCGATTCAGGAGCCTCGTTTCACGCCACTGCTAATAGGAAGCTTCTTCATAACTATATAGTAGGGGACTTTGGAAAAGTATACTTAGGGGAAAATGAACCATGTAGTATCGTTGGAAGAGGAGATGTGCAAATACAGTTGAAGGGCTCCAAGTGGAATCTAAAGAACGTGAGGCACGTACCGAAACTAAAGAGGAATCTTACTTCAGTTGGCCAGCTTGGAGTAGAATGCTATGTTTTGATATTCACAGGGGTTCGTGGAGGATCTCAAACGGTACTATGGTTGTTGCCCGAGGTAACAAAACATGAACTCTCTACCTTACCTCACATGCGAGTGACACCCTCTCAGTTGCAGCTGGCAAAGAGAGTACAGATCTGTGGTATAATAGATTAGGACACATGAGCGAGAAGGGGATGTAAATTCTACATTCACAGGAGAAGCTAACCGGCATCGATTCTGTGAAAGTTAGTGTTTGTGAGGACTGTATCTTTGGAAAGTAGAAGAGAGTTAGTTTCTAGAAGGATGGAAGGCTACCTAAAGCTCAGAAACTAGAGTTAGTTTATACTGATGTATGGGGTCCAGCTAGCGTGTCTTCTCTTGACGGTTTAGCATATTATGTTACCTTCATCGATGATCACTCGAGGAAGGTGTGAGTATACTTCATGAAGCACAAGTCAGAGGTGTTCGGGATCTTCAAGAAGTAGAAGACCATAGTGGAGAATAAGACAGATCTAAAGGTGAAGTGTTTGAGATCAGACAACGGTGAAGAATACAAACTGGAGGAGTTCAAGAGGTTCTGTGCTCTAAATGGGATTCATTTGGAGAGAACTACTCCAGGGACGCTATAACAAAACAACGTTACAGAGAGGATGAATAGGACATTGATGGAGCGTGCTAGGAGCATGCGATTACATGTAGGTCTGTTTAAGACATTTTTGATGAATACGGTGCATACGACAGCTTACTTGATTAATCATGGGCCATTAGTTCTATTGGATTATGGGATTCCAGAGGTTTGGAGTGGCAAGAAGATCAATCTCTCACATTTGTGAGTATTTGGTTATGTGGCTTATATTCATATTAGTGACCACGTTAGGGATAAGCTAGAGGCTAAGTCACAGAAGTATACATTTATTAGATACGGTATTGATGAGTTCGGCTATCATCTTTGGGATGAGAAGAACAAGAAGATCATCAGAAGCAGGGATGTGATATTTAATAAGGAGATGATGTACAAGAATAATAACAGTGCCAATGATAGCCAAAGCAGTGTGAGTAGCACTATAGATACAAGTGGATCCGAGTATATGGATTTGGAGGAACTTCCAGATGGAGGCGACAAAGTCAATTTTGACCGAAGAACGGAGGAGGCTCCAGGTACAGAGATGACTACCCGGGGCATGGAGGTTAGGAGGTTATTCAGGATACCCAAACCGAATCACAGATATCTCTCATTACTTGATTATTTACTTTTGACAGATAGTGAAGAACCGGAGTGCTATGAGGAGGCTATGCAAGTGAGTGAATCTCAACAGTGGGAGCATGCGATGAAAGAGGAGATAGATTCTCTACACATTAATAAGACATGAGAGTTAGTCCAGCTATCTGCACAGAAAAAAGTCTTGCATAATAAATGGGTCTATCGGGTCAAGCAGAAGAGTAATGGAAGTAAGAGATACAAGACCAGATTAGTCGTGAAGGGGTACCAATAGCGGGAAGGAGTGGACTATACGGAGATATTTTTCCCCGTTGTGAAGCTCACCACCATCAGAGTGGTGTTGACGCTCACCACCATCAGAGTGGTGTTGACCTTAGTAGTTGTAGAAGATCTCTAACTTAAGCAGTTAGATGTGAATGTTGTCTTTCTTCATAGTGACTTGGATGAAGAAATCTACATGAAGTAACTTGTTGGCTTCATTGAAGAAGTGAATGAAGAGATAGTGTGTAAGCTCAAGAAGAGCTTGTACGGATTGAAACAGACCCCGAGATAGTGGTACAAGAAGTTTGATAACTTCATGCAGAATAATAATTACAGAAGATGCAATTCAGATCATTGTTGCTACTTCAAAAGGTTCGAGTCCAGTTTTATCATATTGTTATTGTATGTTGATGATATGTTAGTTGTAGGATCGAGTTTAGAGGAGATATATAACTTGAAGAAGCAATGACAAAGGAGTTTGCTATGAAGGATCTGGGTGCAACGAAGTAGATTCTAGGGATGTGAATCAGTAGAGATAAAGCTGAATAGATGTTGAGGTTGAGACAAGCTAAATACATCGAGAAGGTACTTCAGAGGTTCAACATGCAGAATGCTAAGGTTGTTAGCACGCCCATTGGAAGTCAATTCAAGCTATCTGAAGAGCAATCACCTAAGACAAATGCAGATAGAGAGCATATGAGTAGGGTGTCATATTCGTCAGCTATTAGGAGTCTCATGTACGCAATGGTTTGCACGAGGCCGGACATTACCCATGCAATAGGAGTTATGAGCATGTTTGCAAGCAATCCAGGGAAGCAGCATTGGGAGGTTGTAAAGTGGATATTACGCTACTTGAAAGGGACTACAAACAAGCCACTATATTTCAGGAGGAAGGAGTTGGTATTGTAAGGATATATAGATGTGAACTTCGTCGGTGATCATGATACGAGACGGAGCACCACGGGGTATGTTTACACCTTGGCGTCGACAGTAGTGAGTTCGGTTTCACGTCTGCGGAAGATTGTAACTTTGTCTACAACTAAAGCTGAGTATGTCACGGTGACCGAAGCATGCAAAGAGATGATTTGGTTGAACGGGTGCCTGTTAGAGTTGTATCTGAAGCAAGGGAGAGGAGTTCTTTATTGTGACAACCAGAGCGTTATACATCTTGCTAAGAATCTAGTATATCATGTTAGAACGAAGCACATTGACGTAATACCATTTTATATGCTTGCTGATTGAGGATGAGAAGTTACATCTAGAGAAGATTTTGGGGAGTCAAAATCCTGCGGATATGTTGACGAAAACAGTGATCGTTAACAAACTGGAGTTATACGTAACTTCAGTTGGCCTTCACGTGTAAGAGATGAAGGCAGAGCCATACCAGAAAGATCGCTGGGATCGCCGGGTTGATGATGTTTGAATAATGAATTTTTTCTGTGTAGGAGGATGCTTGCGAAGAAGGGAGAGTTCGGGTGAGCTCGTTGATTATGTTTTGATCTCCAAGTAGAAGATTGTTAGTCTAAGGGATATAGACTCAAAACTAGAATCAAACAAATTGTTGGATGGAAGATTTCCTAATCTATTTTTGTTGGTAATAAGATTCTTAATCTGTTTTGGTAACATGTTATTAGGATTCCTAATTTATTTTGTTTTTTGGTTTTAGAATTCTTACTCTGTTTTGGTTTTAGGTTTTCTATATATATGGAACGCCTTAGCAGAGATTAGACATTAGAAAAAGAGGGTTTTGAGAGAATTCTTCAGAGAGATCTCGGAGAGATTAGATCTTATTTGTAGGCATTGGAATCTTCTTCAATATTAATCAAAGAATTGTGTGGTGTGGCTCCCGAGGACGTAGGCACGATTGCTGAACCTCGTTAAATCTGGTGTGTTCTTTCTTGTTTACTTTCCTATAAGTTTTTATCTTTTATTTGCTGTAATTTTCCTACTTTCTTACTTTCAAACACAAGGTCCGGAAGGGCAAAGGTTCAATTTGATTATTTTCAAATCCCCAATAATAAATAGGTACAGGTTGAAATGAACTCAACCATTACCACAAGTTTCAAGAAGTGAATGTTAAGTGTAGGATGTACTTCCAAGAGTATGACTCATGTTTTAAATTAAAACATGGTTTATACAGTAGAGAACACGTGTGAATAAATATATGTATATATTCAAGGAGTCTGCAAGAAGTATCCAAGGAGAGTAGATATGCCCTCCTTGAGTGGTGCATCTTCTTTGAATGCATTCTCGCCTCCTCGTCACAGTTCTCTTAGAAATTGATAACTCCCTGCTATGACAAGCCACTGAGTTGCAAATGGATTTATAAGATCAAAGTCTGATGTGATGAATCTTTGAGTACTATAAGGCTTGTCTAGTAGCTTGTCAAATAGTCATAGGAGCATGTTCTTAATTATGAAGAAACATTCGCTCCAGTACAAAGATGATTTACATCCACGCTCATCGATGTTGTTGCATCTCAATAACGACCATGGAGCCATATAGACATTAAGGATGCCTTTCTTAATAGAGATCTTCCTGAAGTAGTTTATTAGCAACATATTTCTGATGTTTCTGTCTGATCATCTTATTTACTATGAGGAAGCGAGAACACATTAGGAGAAGATGGAACAATCAAGAAGCATATCAATGTGAGGACCATCATAATTGGTAATGACATCTAATGAAGAACTAGAAGCTGGAACAAATATTGGTAAAGAGCGAATGGTGGGCTCTAGGCAAAGTGAAAGGGGCTCTGGAATTTTACAACCGATATTAGTAGACAACTATCAATTCACAAAGTAATAACCCGTATCCACTGCATCTAGTATTCCTTACCTAAGCCTACATTGAACAATATACAACGAGCCTTCTCCAATAGCATTCTATTTATATGTTTTGCCACTTAATTTTGTTGCATTGTACAGTGGACTATCTAATATCTAACCATTCCCTCATTTAGCAGAACTCATCAAATTCACTTTAATAAAACTCAATGTCATTATTAGTTTTAAACCTCTTAATTAGCCTCTCAGTCTGCTTCTCAATCAAAGACTTTCACTACTTGAAAGTCACAAATACCTCATCTATATGTCTCAAAAAGTAGACTCAAACATTCCTCAAATAAAGATCAATAAATATCTTGAACCATCACCCATTGACACAACTTGATAAGGTCTCAGAAGATTTGAATGAATATAATCCCGAGTACATTTAGTCTAATGCACTGCCATACTGAAGCTTACTCTTTTCCGCTTCCCGAAGATGCAATGCTCACATAACCCTTATTTTCCTGTACATTGCCTACATAAAAGGTCCTTCTTACGCAACTTAGTCAACCTACGTCAACTTAAATGTCATAACTTGGTAGTATCTATATCTGATATCAATGACGCAACTGCGATCGAATCGGTAATAGTAGAACCTTACAAAATATACAGACTGTCAACATTTTTCCTTTCAAAATTACAAGAGAGCTTTTCTTAACACTAAGAACTTCACCTTTACCGAAAAACTTGTAGCAAAGACTATCATGAATGCCCAAAGAGATGAGATCTTTCCTTAAATCTGAAATATGCTTAACATTAGTTATTGTTCTGATGACACCATCATACACCTGAATTCGAACTCTCTCTTTCTCAATAATCTTGCATGAGGCGTTACTCCCCATGAAAATAATTTTACCATCAACAACTTAATAAGTGGTAAACTAGAAGTGATTAAGAAACATGATAGGAACTACCTGAATACACAATCCAATCATCTATGCTCCTATTTTTATTATCAGTTACTAATAAAATCACATCTTCAGTAATACCAACTTCAGCGGAGTCCTCCTTTGTTGTCTCAACTTGCAACAATCGATCTTGATGTGCCCTTTTTCTTGTAATATCTGCATGCCAAGTTACTATGTTTTGACTTCGATTTGGAAATTGTACATGTTATCTCCAAAGACCCTTTCTTCTCATCTTCCTTGAACAAACAAACCATTAACTTTATCATCACTTTCTCATGTGGTTGACTCTTTGTCAAATCTCTCCTTATTCAACAAGTTTTCTTTGATGTCCTTGATGCTAATAGAATCTCAATCATAAATCATAATATCCCTAAAGTATTTGTGGGAAGGCGATAAAGAACACAATAACAATAGGATTTAATCTTTAGTATCGATCTTCACATCAATCTTACTAAAATATGTAATTATAAAATTAAATTCATTAATATGAGATATGATGGGTGTACTTTTTGTATTCAAAGTGTGTACAAATATTGCTTAAAGAGGAGGTGATTAGTGAGCGACTCTTTCAAATACAAATCCTCTAGGTTAGATCATAAATTAGTAGCTGTCTTTTTTTCTATGAGAACTTCCTGCAAAACTTTATCTGTCAAACATAACTAGATCACTGTGAGAGCTTTATCATCCAACTATATCCAACCTTCCTCAACCACGATAGCTGATTTGTTCGATTTCCTGAGTTTAGCCTTTTTCAATCTGCTCTATCAACAATATAGTGATCACATTAACTTGCCAAAGATTAAAACGGATATTATGGTCAAACTTATCAATATCTCACTTCGTAGTGGTTGTCACATTTTCTCGTCTGATTGATAGCTGAGGCTCTGATACCAATTTGTTATGAAAAAAATCCCAAGATAAATCAGAAGTAATCACGTGAAAGCACTGAAAATACAAGGAACACAAATAGCACATGGATGTACCTGGTACGGCTAAAAGCCTACATCCACTGACGAAGGAGGAGAATGTCTTTACTAAATTGTAAGGAATAAAATGTAGAAATCTTTCAATCACTCAAATCCCTAACAGACCCCAATGATCCCAATTACTATCTTTGTCAAAAGAATAAGAGAGCCTATGATCAACAACCAAGAGAAAAACAAAATTCCTATAAAAGCTGAGGGTTTGTTGCAGGTGATCCGAAAAGGCTTTGAGCCTTTCTCCGCTAGCTACCCTCAGTTGTTTTTGCAACTAAGAACTTGATGATATTAATAAACGCTCTTCATATCATATTCTCTCTCCGATAAGAATTCTTACTATATAAGAATTGAAAACACTTTGGACTCTTGTGAGTCCTTATCTCTTTTAGCCATCACGGAACAGGAAATCAAATCCTACGATAAATAGGATTAAACACCTCAACCTTATCGTCAGTTCAATCTAAGTCCTCAACCAGGCCAAACATGGCTCCGGGTTCAAGTCTTATGGGTCCAAG
>BQKN01000267.1:42395-56398 GCA_022839385.1 Asparagus kiusianus
TAATTGATTTATATTCTGACCATTATGCTTTGTTTTCCCTTTACCTGAGCAAGTGGAAACTTGAGAGGTTGGTGATCTCATGTTATGTTGACTACCAGACATCCCGTCCCATTGCTCATTATGGTTACAAGTTCATTATGTCATAAGTTAACTTAATTTATTTTTCATTTTTCCCCTCCAGTTGGGAATTGCCAGTAGGAAAAGAACAGCAACTGAGTGCTGAACTGAGTGAATTCTGGATTATGAATCAGATAGCAGTTTCCTTCTAGTGTAAGATCTGTGAGTAACAACTTGATGGTTTTTTACTTACTCTCCTTCGCCTCGAAGACTTGAGGTCGAGTTTTAAGCTATTACCTTTAGGTTTGTAGACATGAATTTTATTGACCAAAACTAAATTAGCAGAATAGTGGAATTATATGTAAATGTAAATGTATATCAGCTCATGGTCTTTTGGGTTGTACTGGTGTTGTATGGAGTATGTCATGAAGATGGAGCCAGTGGAGAGCGCAAAAATAAAGTGGATGAGAACTTTTCCAATGTTGAAGGCCTTAATTTGGATACTAAGATTATTGTGTATATTAATTTAGTTATGTAAACAGTTGATGTAGATGACAAATATTACAGCAAGTTTGTCCTTTATTGTTCTTATAGTATTTTTGGTATTCTTTTCTACCATATATTTACGCTTTGTTTTGATACAATATATATTTAACAGGTTCAAATGAAAAGCTACATATTCACTTAAATGTTAATAGGAAAAACTAATACTTAACATGTATATTTGACAAGTTAACATATTCAGTTGTATGTTATCATGTTATAAAAAAGTTGACATGTAACAGTAAAAGTTAACATATTATGCTGAAAGTTAACATATTCAGCTGATAGTTAGCGTGCAGAGATAAATATAACATGTTCGTAAAAAAGTTAACATATACAGATGAAAGTTAATATATATAGCTGATAGTTAACATGTTCATGTGAACGTTAGCATATAAACCTAAACGTTAACATGTATGTCTGAAAGTTAACATATACAGATGAGAGTTAACATACTCACGTGAAAGTTAACATGTTCAGGTTAAAGACAATATTTTAGCTTAAATTTAATATATTCAGCTGAAAATTAACATCTTCACTTTAAAGTCTACAGAATTTGAAAGTCAACGTTAGCATATAAAGTCTACAAAAGTTGAGTTATTAAGTCATATGTTAGGTCATACATTTCTCAATTATTAAGTCATGTTATTTTTAGAGAAGTTCGGCATAAATCCATAATAATTAATAAAAGTAGATATTAAACTTATATTTTAAAACCCAATTTAATCAGATCTCGCAAATTTTTTTGTGTTTCATCGAAGTTGTAATATGTGAATTTGTAAGAGATGAAATTGAGATATTTACCACCAATTACTACTAAAAGGAATGGAAGAAATATAACTAGACGTATAAACAACAGAATAAAAGGAAGGGATTTGATAAACATTCCATGTTCTCATGCTATAACCGGTATTTCTGTCACCATATGTTTACATTTTGTTTTGATACAACATATATTTAACAGATTCAAATAAAAAGCTACATGTTCACTTGAATGTTAACAGGAAAAGCTAATACTTAACATGTACATTTAACAAGTTAACATATTCGGTTGCATGTTATCATGTTATAAAGAAAGCTGACATATAATAGTGAAAGTTAACATATTATGCTGAAAGTTAATATATTCAGCTGATAGTTAGCGTGCAAAGCTATAATATAACATGTTCATAAGAAAGTTAATATATACAGATGAAAGTTAACATATGCAGATGAAAGTTAATATATACAGCTGACAATTAACATGTTCACGTGAAAATCAACATATACACTTGAAAGTTAATATATACACTTGGAAGTTACCATATACAGATGAGAGTTAACATGCTCACGTGAATCAATTTTCACCAAAAAGTTCGTTGGGTTATGCTTTCTACAAACAACCTGAAGATTCTGAAGCAAAGTGAGAATCCCTCTAGGTCAAAGGATGGAGATTGTTTTTATTCACAAATGCCACACTTATTTGGACTAATTCATAAAGATACACGAAATATAAGTCATCTAAACTATGTTGTGTTTCACATAAATAGTTCATGACCTACATATATGTTCAATGTCAGTGTTTCTAAAGTAGTTCACAAACTGTATGTTCAATGATAAGACCACAGATCAACAACAATTGCCATAGTTGGGGAATAAAACATGAACAATCCATGGACCTAATATCTGAATGGCAAGTAAGGCACAAGAAAAATGATAAAGCACCAAAAAACAGCAGCAAGAGATCATCATCATCAATTATGGTGATGGCGAGCAGGAAAGGGAGGGGGATGACATCTCATCAGAGGTCTTTTACGAGGAGGTGTGCTTCGTTGGTGAAGGAGCAGAGAGCCAAGTTCTACATCATTCGGCACTGCGTTACAATGCTCATTTGTTGGAGGGAGTATCCGTAGATATTTTGATTCATTATTAATTGGAGTTTTTTTGTTTCCCCCTTTATTTCTCTGAGATGGGTTTTGGTTGCCGTCCAAGATTGGAGGAGGAACTAATCAAGAATTTGCGGAGTATTTTTTTTTTTGTGGGTTGGTGATGATGATCTCTTGTTGGCAACCCCCTCCCCTCCGCCGCCGCCACCACCACCTTGGGCCTCCGCCGCCACATCTCGTACTCCCCCATCACGATCACCCCGAGCCCGTCCACCAAGCTCCCTGACCCCAACCACTCCAAACCCTTCACCATCTTGTCCTTCTCCTTCGACCTCCTCTCTTCCCTCGTCTCCATCTTGAACACCATCGGTTCCTCCTTGTTCTCCGCCAGCCTCCCCCTATAGTTCTCTGGCTTGATCGAGTCAAATACGAGGATGTTAGTGGCGGGAAACTGGGAAAGCAGTAGCTTGGAGATGGCCTTGGAGCAGCTACGGCTAACGTGGCAGGGGACGTAAGTGATTTGGACGGAGGGGTTGTCAGGGAGGGAGAAGAGGTTGATGGGGGATGAGGAGGGAGAGGGAGAAGGCGACACCGCCAGTGAAAAATAGGTTGAGTGAAGGGGCAGAGGTCGTGGGTTAAGGGGAAGGTTTTCGGTGTCAGAGATGAGGGCATTTTCGGTAGCTTATAAAAAATACAAGGAGTACATGTGTACTTAGGGCTAGGGCACACTTTGTAGTCTCTTTTGAGGCTAAAGAGTAAGGGGGAAAGATTAGGGGGCTGGGCTACATCCAGTTTATTTTTTGGGGGCTTTGACACATTTTTCCCTTTGATCTTTGATGAAATGTTAAAGGTTTGGCTTTTTTTTTTGCGGGGTCATTGGGTGCTTTGCAGTGCCAGTGCCATCCATCATATGCTCACAACTTTCACTGTCGTCAACCAATCAGTGGTCACATCAGTCTTGCTGTCGATATCTCACTGGTGGGACACGTATTTTTTTTACTTTTGGACAATTTGAAAGAAAAAGAAGGCTTCCTTTGAAGGCTACTGCTACTGATTGTCAGCTTAGAAAGAAACATGTTGGTGGACGTATAAAATATGGCTTCTAATGGTTTTTAATCAAGTATTCTAACGTGGCAAATGAGTGACTTTACGTTTCGCGATGGACATGTTCTTTTTAAGGATTGATTGAAGGTACACCCCATGTGCGCACTGTAGCAATTGCGAACTTCGTTGGGAATTAGACTTGATTTATCTTGATTAGTATTGGTCGTATCGAAGAAATATGAAAAATCATGTACTTTAGAAATGTAGTTAAGATCAGGAAGATGTGAGAAATTAAGTGTAAATGAGACTTGTGTATTAATTATTAGAGTTGTGTTTATGAATGAAATGCTGAAATTTCCAGGTTGAAGTGTTGCCATAGACTAAGAGGTTGCTCTGATTGTTTTTGCTAGATTGTTTTTGCACCTCATCCTTATGCTAGATTGTTTTTGCACCCTGAACCCCTCTGTTGAAGTACAACAGAATTTGATGAATCACCGTCACGAGTGGAATATGATAAGCGCATTCAAAGAAACCGCCGACTGGCTAGATGAATGATCACTTAATTTCCTCAACTTCTCATACGTACACACAACGGAACAACTCGTTAGAGGAGTTGGAAATGAATGGATTGTTCGACCGACCCTTTGCCATGGTACAGTAAGAACCACTCTTTATTATAAAGTAATAGAACAATAAAAAGAGCATGTAATAAATTCTAGGTAAGATATGAACTTAATGTTGTCATCGGAAATCCTATTCATAGGAGTTCATGCTGGCAGATGAGGAGTACTACATATTTTACCATCTCATAGGTCTAGATGATTGTAGGTAACGATCCTATTGGTCGAGGTGGCCACATTGAAACCGACTCTTCTTCATTTTCGGAAAAGTTATGGCATTGGGGTGGCAGACAAGTGATAGAGAGAATCCCATCAAGCCTTAACGGATTGTGTTGGTGTGTTAACCGAGATCTGTTAGGTTGTGATGATGGCCTAGCAAACATGTGACCTAGAAAATCTTAGTAAACCCTAACACATTGTGACAACGTGTTAACCGACCTCTATTGGGATTGACAAATCTATAATCATAGTTTGATGAATAGCAAATTTTCATATTGGTCTAATTTGTGTCTGAGATTAAGATTATTTGTGCAGGTTTTATACATGTAAGTATCAAAATCGATGTCAAGAGGAGTAGAAATTATTGGATAGCAGGTTATTGGGCCAAACAAGATTCCGAGTCTGTTTTGGTTTTAGGGTTATTGGGATTCCTAGTCTGTTTTGATTTTAGGGTTCTTATACATATGAAACGCTTTAGAAGAGATGAGAATCAGATAATAAGAGAGAGAAAAGAGAGTCTTTTGAGCACTTTGAGAGGCAGATTATTGTGAGGGAGTGAGAGATTGTTGGTTAGGGTTGTTTTGAGTGTTTGAGAGAGTTGTAACCTATTGTATTTGTCCTTCATATAGTAAAATCTTCACATCCTCTCCCCGTGGACGTAGGCAACTTGCCGAACCACGTAAATTCTTTGTGTTTGTGATTGGTTTGTGCCGTTCTTTTGTGAATTGCACTCATTGGTTGTTCTCCTCCCGTTGCTCGCCGACTCGTTTGGCTCGTGCGTACGCTTTCGCCGACGCGCAATAATTGGTATCAGAGCTCTAGGGTTTCAAACCTAGGTTTGTTTTGGGTGGAGGAAGACTCAGTGATTTCTTTATCTACAATTTGGGGTTAGCAAGCAATGACAGGAGATAGTGGTGATAGTAGCAAGGCTACAACGAGTACAGTTCAGGTTGCACTTTAGAATACAAAGATCAGTGTTGTAAAGTATGACGGTAAGATCAACTTTGGGTTATGGATGAGTGATGTGCATGAGGCTTTGAATGCTCAAAATTTAGAAGAGACCATCATGGTCCATAAGAGGCCACTGAAGTATGATGAGGCGATATGGGATAAGATGAATCGAAATGCATGTGAGGTGATTAGATCTTGTTTGGAACAAGAGTTAAAGTACGAAGTTATCAGCATGATGTCTGCGATGAAGACATGAGAGATTCTCAGCAACAAATATCTTATGAAGAGTGTTGAGAACTGGTTGCACTTGCTGCGAAGATTGTTCATATTTCAGATGTCCAGTGATACCTCACTTGCAGATCATGTGAACAACTACACAAAGTTATTGTCGGACTTGGCGAATGTGGATGATAAGATATCAGATGAGTACAAGGCGATTATTTTGTTAGGCTCCTTACCCGATGAGGAGTATGATATCTTCGTGCTCACTTTGTTGAACGGTAGATCTTCCATCACCTATAGTGAAGTGACTAACGTGTTGACGAATTTCGACTTGAGGAGGAAGGACAAAGAGTCTTTCAGAGCTAGCACTTTAGGAGAAGCATTGTCGATAAGAGGAATGATTCTGTAGGCTGTCTAAAATCACTGCAGATAGTTCATCCCCATCAAACACCGATGATGGAAGTTATAATTCGACGGCTTTGAGAATGCTACAATTTAAATACTTTTATGTAGATCAATAAAGGTTAAATCTGATGATCTTCACAACAACTGATGAAAGCTCTAATCAACAACCTTCACAATCAACATCGGGAGTTACAATCTGACCAACTCTCATATATCAAAGAGCTAAAACAAAGATTACAAAATGACGATCTTTGTAATGCTCTGACATAAAAAGACTACAAATCGACGGTCTCTTCAAACCAAGACACGGAAGTCCTCCCTGCATACCAGCATCAAAACATACCGCGTTCACAACCGCTGACACAGTGCAAACGCAGCTCACATTTAGCTCCAAACGTAGCTCAGATCCAGCTACCAACGTAGCTCATGTTCGGCTGCAAACGTAGGTTCCATTCGCTACCAAACACAGCTCTTAAATCCTGCTGATGCAGCTTTTAACAAGCTACAAAGGCAGCTTCCAAATGCTACAAATGCAACTTCCAGACGCTGCAAACGAGCTTCCAGATGCTGTGTTTGAATGCAGAATTTGTGCCAAAACGCAATTATTGTGTTTGACTCATTCAAACACGAGCTGAATGATTTTAAAATAGTTTCCCACGATTTGAGAGGATCACAACTCCACTCAGGAGTGATTTAAGGGACGGTTACATCCCATTAGCCCTATAAAGGAGTGATTTTAGGGGGTGGTTACACTCCCTAATCGTCTCTAAATAGCTAAAAAACCAGCTTAGTTAGGAGCTTTTTAGGATCTTTGGATCTTTAAACATTTTCGGATCTAGAGATCAGCAAAGATCTTGAAGCTTTCTTGAGCAGCAAAAAATCCGTGGGAGTTTTGATACTTAGTTATTAACCGATTTACGGTTCAAACAACTCTTTGCATAGAGTTTGAACTCATTCTAAGTTCTTAAAACTCGTGAAGAGTTCCTTCAATCGTTCTAGTGAATTGAGACGTGCGGATCGTCAACAGAGAGCAAATTCGACGCGAGTATTCAAAGAAGACACTCCATCGCCACCGTGAAGAACCCAGACTTAAACAAAGGGGAGAATTCAGATCAATTCTCTTCTCTTTTGTAATCAAGAAATTCAAATTATAATTGAGATTGAGAGAGTTGTAAACATTCTTTTTCTAAGCAGTTAGAGAGAATAAAATCACATTCAATTCTTTCATTTTCATTTTGTAAATTTTCTAACAAACAAAATATGGCGACTCCGCTGGAGAAGAGCTTTTTCACTGATGAAGAAGTGGTGGCGCAATCCAACATCAAGCTCGCTGGAACGATCGTTGAAACTCTTATTATAGAGTTCGATCAAGCTAAGTATGAGAAAGCCCTTTCCTCCGGATCCCTTAGCCTCAAGGCTATGCGCAAGGTTCACAAAGTCTTCAAGAAGACTAAAGCTCCAACTGTTGCTCCTATGTCGAAGGAAGCCCTCTCTTTTTGCTAGGATTGCTTGAACAGCCCCTCCTCCGATGGAGTGGGCTCAGTTTCAGCCAAACCCGTGCCAAGACGACGGGTGACGGGTCGCAAGAAGCCTATTGAGACAACAAACTTGATCAACATAGATGGTGATGTCTCTACAAAAGCCTTGAAGCAGGCTAAGAAGAATATCACTCGACGAAGGAGGAGATCCCTACGGCGAGCACATCTCCAAGAATGTCGATCCTCAAGTCAACACGAGCTTCTTGTTTGTGAGCCTAAACGTCACCCTGTGCTCTGCGTTTCTGCTTCAGAATGCAAGCCTCACATCTATGAGCCCAAATATAGGATCTGTGTGAATAAAACTGAACGCAACCCTCGGTGACGTATTGTACAATCAAAACGTAACCCTCAGGGGTGCGTTCAACAAACTAAACGCAACTCTTAGGCATACGTTTCAGAACCAAAACATAGACTTCAAGACTGCATTTCACCAGCAAAACCTAGAGCTCAGACATGCGTTCGGGTAATGAAATTCAATACAGAACATGGTGTATATCGTGGAGCTTCGGGGCGTTACCCCGAACCCCGCGAGGGGTAGTCCACCCCCCTGGACCCTCCGGCCAATGAGATACCCGAATACTCTGTGTAGTGTGATTAGATTGAGGGGCGGATATAAAAAGTACATGGATTCAAGGTATCTCAACCAAATCCATATTCATCAAGAGCCAGTCATGTCCAATCAGGGACTGGGGGTTCCAATTCAAACCTCACGATTAGTGGGTAATTCTTCTCGAGTCTTTACAACAGATTTGCGAGTGTTCATATCAGGAGGAAGGCCGATGCAACAAGTCATTCGTTCATTCCAATATGAACGATTGATTCCTACAGTCCTCTCGGGATGTCAATGCTGCTTATATGCGGCCAAACCGTTGGTGTTCGACCAATTAACGAATGTCGCTTTACTCAATAACCGATGACGTTCTCACAGGAAAAAGACTTTGGAGGATGAATACCTTGGAATCACTTTTAACATGGTCGACAGAGGGAGATCATAAGTCCCTAGCTCCGATGAGTCAGAGAAAGATCAGTCTCCTGGCTTGAAAGACCCCCTGAATAGGTCTGATAGAATTTATCAACATACTCGGACTCGAACGGGAGCCATTCCTCTGGTTAACTATTGAAGATTAGCTAGAGGAACCAATTTCGAGGATGAACACTCAGTCATTGCAGAGTCTCAATCATCAAGCTCTTTTGTTGAACATGAGAGCTCCGCCTATATGACGGGAAACCATGAAGATCTCGTGAAGAGAATTGATGAGCAGGAGGTTATGCTCAAAGCACAGCATGAGACTATCAATGAACTCCGGATCCTGATGACTCAATACGTCACAGACAGGACCAAATCTCAGAAGACAAATTCACCTCTAAGGCAAGAATCTTCCCAAAGAGGAAGAACGTCTTCATCCCGACCTTACATAAGCAAAGGGAAGAAAAAAAATGGTTGATGATGTTGCTTCTGACCAAGAAGCCCACAACCTCAGATCTTCCTCTGATGAAGGAAGAGAGACGGAGAACGAGCAAAATCTCTAGTCTGCCAAAATGGAAGAATTGGAAGCCCGCCTTGTAGGGTAAAAATTTGATCCCCCGAAAATAGGGGATTTCGTTTGTATTGATAAGAACAGCTTATTACAAACTAATAATCAAATGTTTACAACAGAAGCGGAGGGAATGCCCTCCTTGTTTAACGTGGGTTCCTCGGTAGCGATAGGACGCTTCGCTCGGTGCTCGTGCCGAGTCTGCTTCCCTTGGACGATCTGATCGAAGTTGCTGTCGGAGCTTCGGTTCTCAGTAGAAGGTCCGGTGTAAGTGGGTTCGAGTCTACCCGAGAGCCTCAAGTCGGAGAGTTCCGACGAGTCTCTTCAAATGAGGGAGCCTTTAGCAAAAGAGCCAAGGTTCAACCTTTGGGAGATTAGCTAGCAGAATATGCAACAGCCAATCAATCTCTAACTAGGCAGACCTTCCCCTCCTTTATGCTGGCTGAAGGTGGGTTTTAATAGGCAAGGGATGGTATGTGCCATCCCTTGACTTGTGGGATTTGACCACTAGTAGGGGTCAGGGAGCCAGCCGCCCTAGCTGTGGGATGTGACCACATAGGGGGTCCTGTCAGCCGTCCTAGCTGTGGGGTGTGACCACTTAGGGGGTTCTGTCAGCCGCCCTATTCTTGCTAGGTGAGGAGCGCCAGGCTTTCTCCCTTGATTTGTGGGATTTGACCACTGTTGTGACTGTTCCCATACTCCAAGTGGGTAGTTGACGATGAGCTGGCGAGTCTGTAGTCGGGCCTGGGTCTGCAGGCGGATCTGGAGTCTGCAGGCGGATCTGGGACTGCTGGCGGATCTGGAGTCTGCAGGCGGATCTGGAGTCTGCAGGCGGATCTGGAGTCTGCAGGCGGATCTGGGACTGCAGGCGGATCTGGAACTGCAGGCGGATCTGGGACTGCAGGCGGATCTGGGACCGCTGACGGATCTGGAGTCTGCAGGCGGATCTGGAGCTGCAGGCGGATCTGGAACTGCAGGCGGATCTGGGCTGCAGGCGGATTCGAGCTGCAGGCGAGCTCCTGAGCGTGGATTGAAGAATAGGCCGTAACTTTCAAACCGTAAGTCGGAATTGGACGAATTACATATGAAAATCGCCTATCTCGACGAGACGAGGCCATCCGAACCAAGCCGAAGGCTTCGGTTCGCTTCCTCTGTTTCGCCAAATTCCTTACGGTTTGGGAGATATCGGCGTTTTTCCCCTTTTTGCTGTTTTTCGGGCGAGATTTTAAGCAGTTTTGTTCTGAACTTCTCTGATAAGGATTAAAGGCAATTTTTATTGCCTACACGCCTCAATGCTATTACTAACAGAAGCGAGATCCAAGACGAGGGAGTTGTCAAGCCTTATCCTGCCGAATGGGATACAACCCATTATCCTCCAAAGTTTAAAGTCCCGACGCTATAAACTTTTGACGGCACGGGATCACCGAATTAACATATCTATTATTTTAAGTTTCAGACTGGGAATATGATATCAAATGATATCATACTGGCTTGATTATTCATCAGCACCCTCAAGGGGGTTGCCTTTGAATGGTTCATGAAACTACCTACGGGATATAACCAAAAGTGGGCGGATCTAGAGAGACTCTTCCTGTCAAGATTCTTTGAAGAGGATACAGATGTCTCCATCCATACCCTTCTCACCACTAAGCAAAAGAAGAGGGAGTCCGTCAAAGCCTTCGTCAAGAGATTCCAAAGCATGACTCTTCGATATTCGTCAGGTATGACACAGTCTACCTTAGTAGAGACCTGTCGACACGACTTGCAGATCAACCTTCTATCACAAATGAGGGTTGTAGAATGCCGTTCTTGGAGACAACTAATCTCTCAAGATGAGCAGCCTCAAAAAATTATTGCCATGGTCAAAGCTGAAGAACAAAGTAAGCAGGATCAACCTGAGCAATTAGACCAAGCCCAATCTTCTTAATCAGAAGAGGAAGATACTACAGTCACTGAAACCAATCATATTCAATAGGATGGCAGATCCACAAAACTATCACGTTAACATTTACCTCTGATAGTGTATTAATTTGCTAATCTTCTTCAATAGGATGGCAGATTCATAAAACTATCACGTTAACATTTACCTCTGATAGTCCATCAACTTGCCAATCCTCTTCAATAGGATGGTAGGTCCACAAAACTATCACATTAATAGTTACCTCTGATAGTCCATTAACTTGCTAGTCCCTTTTAATAGGATAGCTGGTCCATAAAACTATCACGTTAATATTAACCTCTGATAGTCCATCAATCTGCCAATCTTTTTAATAGGATAGTGGGTCCACAAAGCTATCACGTTAACGGTTACCTATGATAGCTAAAGTCTTCATATAGTAGCCTGCCGTGTGACATGACTCTATTCTAATCATAGTCGTTACACTCTAATGTAACTGAACGACTTGACGGATAGTGTCCCACTAGGCGATGTGCCATGTTTACCCTTTTCCCCCCTTTTTGTACTTATTCAAGACCAGGGGTTGGTTTATTTGTAGTCCATTGGATTATGAGTAATAAAGTTTCTGAGTTGTCATGTTCAATAGAATACCTCTGTCAACCACAAAATTCACAAAAAGTCGTCGCATTAATATTACACTTCTGACGATCATCATCCTCACGGAGTATGAATTCAGCTTGCATCATTCCCAATTTGTCAAGTTAACATCACACCTCTGACAATCAACTTATCAATCCTTATCAATAGGATGATAAGTTCTCAAAATTGCTCAAATCGCAATCTTCCCCAGCAAAACACTAAGTCTTCAAAATCTTATTCAAATCACAAGTATCAAAATTCATCGCTTCTGATGATAAACTCACTTAGCAATTCTCCCCAGTGAGACGTTAGTCCTAAAATCTTGCGCAAGTCATAAGTACACGAATTCTCTATCATGTTAATACCGCACCTATGATAATCAACTTATTGACTCTCTCTAATAGAGCGATAAGTCCACAAAGTTGTTCCGATCATAACAAACTCCTGTCATGTTAATATCACACATCTGACAATCAACTTATCGACTCTCTTCAATAGAGCGATAGGCCCACAAACTCGTCACGTTAATATAACACCTCTGACTACAAAATCAACTTATCGACTCTCTCCAATAGAGCGGTAAATCCACAAAGTTGCTCCGATCGCAACAAACTCCTGTCACGTTAATATCACACCTCTGACAATCAACTTATCGACTCTCTTCAATAGAGCGATAGGTCCACAAACTCGTCGCATTAATATAACACCTCTGACTACCAAATCAACTTATCGATTCTATTTAATAGAGCGATAGGTCCACAATCATATCACGTTAATACCGCACCTCTGATAATCAACTTATCAATCCTCTTCAATAGGATGATAAGTCTACAAAGTTGCTCCAATCGTAACAAAATTCTATCACGTTAATATTATACTTCTGACAATCCACTTATCGACTCTCTTCAATAGAGCGATAGGTCCACTAACCCTTCACGTTAACATCACACCTCTGATGACCAAATTAACTTATCGACTCTCTTCAATAGAACGATATGCCCATAAAATACTGTTATGTTAACATCACACCTCTAATAGTCAAACCCCCTAATAAACTTATTAATCCTTTTTCAACAAGAATAACAAGTTTTCATCATAAAATTCCCATCGGATTAAAGATTTTCTAAAATTATCCTAGTGATAATGAAGAAAATTTTCAAATTTCACTCTAAGTGAAAATTCATGCCAAGTTAATACTACACCTCTGGCACTACTAACTTTCTTTCAGTGTTTCAAGTGAAAACATAACATAGGAAGAAACAGCAATAAAACTCACGTATTCGACATCATGGCAGGTTGTTATTAATAACACCAGAATCCATGCCTCACACGCATGGAGAACTTTATCTCGACTCCTAAACAGAGATAAGTCTACGCCTAACACGCGTCATCGGTTAGTCTTTTCCCGCGAAAATGACCAAGTCTACGTATTCAACATCGTCACACAAAAAAAATCTATGACTTTCATGCATAGGGAACTTTATCTCGATCCCTAATTAGAGATAAGTCTACATCTAACACATGTTGCCAGGTAGCGCATTCCCGTAAAAATAGCAGAGCCCACGTATTCGACATCGTGGCAGATTGTTATTATTAACACCAGAATCTATGCCTCACATGTATGAGGGGCTTTATCTCGATCCCTAATTAGAGATAAGTCTATGCCTAACACGCGTCGCCGGTTAGTCTTTTCTATGAAAATGACAAAGTCTATATATTCAAAATCATAGCATCAAGTCTAAGAGGGTTCATTCTCTTAGCATAACGTTACATGTAAAACAGATTTAAAAAATTCACATGCTAGCCTAACTCAAATGGTAGTTGGTAAACGCTTATCAAATCCGTTGATGGCTGAGGGTTTGCCAAAAATCCTATGAATGTTTGAGGGCCCATCAGCTAAATAGATGTGAGCCGTGACGTGACGTTTGATAGCTTTTGCTCATGAGTAGCTTGTATCGTCGCTACAATTTCTATTTGAAGCTCATCATCACACAAATCCTGTGTGGAAAATCCCTTCAACCAAGATGCCTTCGAAGCAGGTGCAAAGAATAACTCCTTTATGACAAGGAATCAACAGCTTCAAGATCAGAGTTGATATCAAAAGTATTCTGAAAATTCTTCCCAGTCAACCGTGAACTTTCGAAAACTTTGGAGGGGGTACTGTAGGCTGTCTAAAAATTACTGCAGATAGTTCATCCCCATCAAACACCGATGATGGAAGTTATAATTCGACGGCTTTGAGAAGGCTACAATTTAAATACTTTTATGTAGATCGATAAAGGTTACAATCTGACGATCTTCACAACAACTGATGAAAGCTCTAATCAACAGCCTTCACAATCAACATCGGGAGTTACAATCTGACGATTCTCACATATCAAAGAGCTAAAGCAAAGATTACAAAATAACGATCTTTGCAATGCTCTGATATAAAAAGACTACAAATCGACGGTCTCTTCAAACCAAGA
>BQKN01000267.1:86398-102749 GCA_022839385.1 Asparagus kiusianus
CGATACAGGGGAAGACTCTGATGGAGCGTTTATCTGGTTCGGTAGCTAGTGACTATAAGTCACTTTGGATATTTGGGTGTCCTGCTTATTACCATATCAGTAATGGTAAATTAAATCTGAGAGCAAGAGAATACATAGGCAGTCTTTATGATACAGCCGGTTTGATTTGTTTTTTTGATGGGGGTGAGATTGTTTGGACTCTCTTTTGGGTTCCCGACTTGTTGTGGGTTGAGTCCATCATCATGAATTAACTTCACAGCGTACTGGACACAACAAGTGGGACATTTGGATGCTTTGGTGTCGGCTCAGTTTTTTGAAAAAACGTCACCGAGGTGGAGAATTGTGAACACGTGAAAATATCACATTCACGTGAAGAGTTCACGCGTGAAGAGAAGAGGGGCCCACCCATGTGAAAAGACTTCACGAACCTGACTTCACGTAAACAGATTTCCTCAAAACCGCGTGAAAGAGTTGTGAATGTGGAGTGGGGGCCACATGGGAAAACCAGTTTTTTGAACGCGTAAAGAGATACGGCCCACCCGAGTTCATCGGCCTATAAAAGCCTAGTTTCTAGGGTTTGGGATGTGTGCAAGTTGAGGGCTTCTAATTTGGTGGTTGTAGGCATGCAAGAGCAGAAGAAAAAGGTGCGGCGACGATCCGTGCAAGCTGCAATTGTTCTCCTTCGGAGCTGCGTGTAACAGGAGAAAATAGCAGAGGCTTGGCAGTTGTTTTAGAGTTTGAGCATCCTACAGAGGGAAATATTTGTGTGAGGGATCTGAGAGCTTGTTTGAGGGTT
The DNA here is from genome assembly GCA_022839385.1 of Asparagus kiusianus. Lineage (NCBI taxonomy): Eukaryota > Viridiplantae > Streptophyta > Magnoliopsida > Asparagales > Asparagaceae > Asparagus > Asparagus kiusianus. The sequence goes on from BQKN01000267.1 coordinate 87,195, forward strand.
TAGATTGTGAGATTATAAACTCTAGTTGTATTCTCTCCCTCTAATAGTAGATCTTTCCCTCCTTGCCCCGTGGACGTAGGCGATTTACCGAACCACGTAAAATAGTTTGTCTTGCTGTGATTTGTAATAGCTTGTAGGTTTCCTCAACAAGTCGGCCTAGAACTGATGAGAGGAAGAGTTGATATCTTACTTTGTTAAGATATTTTGCTTTCGATTCTTGTTTCCTTTGTGAAACAGAGACTTAGTTGAGATCTACTCTCTTGTTGTGCTGCCAAAGTGCTGTCAAAATTTTCGTTGCGCACAACAAGTCTTTTTATCACAAATCTATAGAAATAAATAGAACTCAGTTTGGAGACGTATAGTTCGAGATATGAATGTTTTAGTGAGACATAGTCATAATAATCAGAAGCGGACTAGAAACATCAAGCTAAAACTTACACATGCCATAACTTTTAACTCTTATCAGAATTGTTATTATAATACATTTTTAGAAAGCTCTCGACATGATTACAAAGTAGAGTACTCTTTGCATTTACTCATCGCTGAGTAAAAGACCAGAAACTTGTTAGTCATTGATGACTAATATTATTCATCGACGAGCAAGAGTGGCTAGCAGGTTTGCAATTTTAAAACTAATTTGGACTTAATTTTAGCAGCTCATTACTGGGGGAATATAGGCTTTTTCCTTATGTTTTACAGAGAAGTTACTGTCCTAATTGAGAGAGAAAAAGAAAGGGAAAGATAGAAAGAGCTAGGGTTTCAACACTAGTGAATAATCTTGCTCATGCTTCTCAAAAAGTATTCTCAACGTCATTTTTCATCATCCGATCATCAACTTTAGAGGAGTTGACTTCATCATCATCATTGTTCTTATCCAAGCTTTGCTTCAATCATTAGGAGAATAGTTTTCATAACGAAAGATCTTTTAGTTGTGCCTAATTGATATTTGTTTTATTGTATTAAACTTGTTTTTATAGTGTTGTCAAGCTGGTGTAAATTGAAGGTTTTCAGTGTACTCAAGCAGCGGTGAATATGGATTTACGGTGCATTCAAGCCGGAGTTAATTGAGGGATTTGATACTAGCTAAAGCTAGGGTTGCTCATGTGTGAAGAGTTGGGTGTAGACGACTAGATTATGGTTATCTAGGGTGCCGTTTTGCAAAGCCTATCGTATCGGGTGTGTAATTGAGAGAATTTTTATATAGCAAGGAAGCATCATAAGAAGAAGGAAGAGTGGATGTAGAATTATTTATCCGAACCACTATAAAATTTTGTGCTTTCTGGCTATGTTTATTTTTTATGATTTACATTGTTTACTGTTTTATTTATTATTATTTTTATTCAACTACATATTCCGTGATATCTCTAAAAATAGTAAAAAATCATATTCACCCTCATCTAGACTTAGATCTTAAATCTTATCAACTTGAGGTTGAATGTGATTGCCTAATTGATTATGTCGATTTCTGTAGGTAGTCTTTAGCTTGACGTGAGACAGCGAAGGACGCATTGCCCACCGGTAAACAATGGATTGAGCTCCCCAACACATTATCTCTGCTTGGTTTACAGAACATTGTCTCAAAGGACATATTGCTCATTGGTGAACACTGGATGAGCTCCCACCAACACATGGTTATATCTGATTGGTTTATAGAATATTATTTAATTATCGCTCAACACCCTCTAATTTGATGGGACATGATTTTGGAGTACCACATGAGTCTAATGGGTGACACATCACCTTTTCATCTCGTCAGCCTCACAACGTAAATTTTCCAAAGTTGATGGTGGACCCTATCACGTCATCCACTTTCTCTTGTGTCCTAAAAAAATTGAGGCCAAACAATTCCGAAGTCCAGAGTCACTTCAAATGCTATATAAAGAGCATGGGTTACGGCGTTACGCTCATTTTGGATATGACCAAAAATTAATATGAATAAAAGTCCGGTTTCCTCCTAGTTACCTCATCTTCTCTATATGATCTATATTTTTATCCTCTCCATAAAAAACATTTGAGGTAGCAAATCATTTTGCTCACCATATGATATTTTACATTAGTTACTACTTCTAATCAAGCTATTTATTATCAGTTAAATATCTTGAAATTCAAAAAGATGTTATCCGTCTATCAGTTGTACTTTTCAAGCGGGAATCGTGCAGCTGGCTCTAGTAACGTTTATCAATTTTGTACGTGATCTCTTCTCCCTCCTGACAGAAGGAGATTTATATCAAAATTCTTTCATACTGCAAACGTTAAGAGCCGTTGGTTAATTAAAGATCTCCACTTAACAACAATATATTTTGCATATTACTTTGTGCCCCCCGCAAAAGGAAGAGCGGAGACTGGGATCAGGTCATTTATATCACAGGTGGTGGAGGACAAATATGGTCAGTTTTCATGTTGGATTCGCCTGTAGCAACCTATTTTTTGGTACGAATTGTTAATTAGTTATCCTCTTCTCACCAATCAAAAGTTGGCGAGAGAGCACATGAAGGACTTAATTTTCAAGTTGATTTTGAAGCAGTCACCTCCGCGCTTTGCAGCAAAGTGTCATCATGGATTTAAGACCAAAAGCTGGAAATATCATGACATAGAAGAACCCCGGCCAGGACGCAATTGGATTCTCAATTGTTCAAGAAACTGATGCAGGTTTTGCCTATGGGAAGAAGCATGTGTGTACTGGGAAGGCCATTGCTTTTGCTTTTATCAGTGTCGTTAATTTATCTAGTGGGCAATTTTCGTTCCTTCTAAATCTAAGTGCATCTCCAACCCAAAAACCTAAAATGTTGTAGTTTTTACACAAAGTTGAAATAGTTTTTACACCAAATTATTATTTCATCTCCAACCCATTACACCAAATATTACACCAAAAAGAATATTCTTTTTATTATGCTTATCTTTTAACATTATTATCTATTTAAAATATTTAACAAATTATATAATTATATAATTATATAATACATTACATATAATTAATTATAATAATATATTTTATGAATAAAAAATAAAAATATAAAAATTAAATGCTAAATCAAAATTAGAATATTGCTTTCATAAATTCAACTAAATATTACATTTAACATCACACTTGCAAGCAAAAAAATAAAAATAAAAGGCATTACATTTAACATAAAATAAAACACAAAGACACGGTCCATATTTTTTCCCGTTGTTGAATTTTATTTTAATAATTATTTTATATTCTAATTTCATTATAATAGTTAATACAAAATAATATATATTATTAATATAAATATAAATAACTAAAGCAAAAAAAAATAAAGAAAAACGTTGCGCCAATGCTACAGTGTTGCGCCATTCCTAGCGCAACACTGTAGCAGTTCGCTATTTTGGCGCAACAAATGGCGCTCCGTTGGAGTGGGAAATGAGCGCTAACTTGATGTTTAGCGTCTCGGTGAGAGGCCCTAACACCTGTCGGTCATGTCCATTTTAAATTGGGCTCATTTTTAATTTTCACTCAAAGACCAATTACAATCATCCAATAAATATAAGATGACGATTTCGATCAAAGTCCTAGTCTCTATTCACTATTTTTGTTAATAAATTTAGAGAGCTTATGGAGATCATTAGCAAGAAGGCTGGAAATTAATAGCAATTAATGTTCTTTTTTTCCCTCCGGGCGTGAAGGCTAGTATCCAAATAAGGAAAGCGGAGCAGACACAAAAGCAGAAGACTCAGCTGTTCCCTCTCACTCTAGACAGGCATGACATCTAAACCGAAGAAAACAAAAAACTAGAAAAGACTCATTTTATCTCCTCCTAACTCCACCCGCTCTGGTAAGGAACAGAGGATGAATACAAAAGCTGACGTCTCGATCATTGTCTGTTCTCAGGGGTTAATGTATTCATATTGAACAGTTGGGTTTTCAGAAATACGTTAGCTCGCAGTACTAATTTCTCAAGCTCAGTTTGTAGATATCTAGCGCCGAGGTACGTAGTTCTAGCGTACCGTATTGTTCATGTACAAGAAACAAAGATCAGGTGATTTTGAATTTAGCTATGATTGATACCTTTGCCACTCCAATCCCGGATGATCCTCGGAACATGAAGAAATCTCGTTGGGTTCTGGTACAAACACGTACAAGAAATTAAGGTGAAGATTTTGCAATCTCCGACCCGCTAATAAATTTGACTCCTTTCTCTCCCTGTGTGTACGTCTAGGCGTAGTCTGATCCACGTTAAATTCGTGTTTTTTTTTCATCTAATTTACTTTTATACTGGATTGTAGATGTTGTTTTTGTTTGTGTACTTCAAATGTGCCCTTCAAGTTTTCTTTTTTGCATCGAGCTTGATTGTTCTATTAGCGGAGTAGAACTAGTTGGTTATCCGGTTGATCCGCTAGGAGTTTAAATTTAATTTTGCAAATATATGTAATAGTTGCATGCCTAGTAGAAGTTTCCAGAGAGAAGAACAATTTAGGGAGCTATAGAATACTCTAGAGTCAAAATTATGTGAAAAGTATCATCATAATCATATCATATCATACTCCCTTTTGAAGAAATCCAGGAAACAGCAAAGGATCAGCTAGAAAGTCTGGTGGTCGACCGCGAACGTGCACGAAGGACAGTAGGATTTGGAGCTGATGGCGGTCGACCGCCGCGGTTGACCGTGGATGACTGTAATTGATTTTAGTCTCGGGTTTGTGGTTCAGTCGACCGCCGCGGTCGACCGCCACGGTCGACCGCGAACCTGCGCGGTCGACCGTCGCGATCGACCACAGTCTGTTTGGGCTGGGTCTTTTGGATTTTGACCCGTTTCGTTTCTGAGTTGTTAGTCTAAGGTGTAGACCTAAAGTTCGAGACAAGAGCTGAAATTAAAAAGACAAAAAAACGAGCAGACAGATCCACGGTCGACCGGGTCGGTCGACCCCGAATGTGCACAGGGGCTGGGAGAGCTTGGATCGGGTCGCGATCGACCGGGGCGGTCGACCGCCAAAACCCTGTAGGAAAACTGCTCTCGGGTTTTACAATCGGTCGACCGCGCCGGTCGACCGCCAAACTTTCTGGAGTCGGGTCGGTCGACTGCGTCGGTCGACCGCGAGTAGTTTTGACAGTTTCCTGTTCCGTTTGGGATTCTGTTTCAATCAGGATTCTATATATATACCCCAAACGTTTTAGGGTTTGTACAACATCAAAAGAAGAGCTTTTTGACTGCAAAGATAGAGAATCTCAGAGAGATTAATCCATTGTTTGAGAGCTTGTATTTTCTTCTTCAATTAATAAAAGATTGTGTGGTGTGGCTCCCGAGGACGTAGGCACGTTGCCGAACCTCGTTAAATCTGTGTGTTCGTCTCCTTTTACTATTTTGCAAGGTTAGATCTTTATTTGTAGTTTTATTCCTACTTTCCTACTTTCAACACAAGGTCCGGAAGGGCAAGGGTTCGATTGATTGTTTTGAATCCCCAACAACTGGTATCAGAGCTTCGTTCAGCAATTTGTATGAAAACCATGGCAGAGGAAAACAAATCAAAGATTGAGAAGTTCGATGGATCAGATTTTACCTACTGAAAGTCGCAGATGGAGGACTATCTGTACCAGAAGGATTTGTATCGCCCGTTGATGGGCAAGGAAAAAGGAAAGAAGAAAGAGGAGTCAGATGGTGATTGGGAGGTACTGGATAGGAAGGCTCTAGGGCAAATCCGGTTGTCGCTCGCCAAATCAGTAGCCCACAATATTCTGAAGGAGAAGACGACGATGGGGCTTATGGAAGCGCTCGCGAAGATGTACAAGCAACCGTCGGCAGTAAACAAGATGCATCTAGTCAAAACTCTTTTCAACCTCAAGATGGCAGAAGGACGGTCCTTCACGATGCATCTCAGCGAGTTCAACACGATTGTTGATCAGCTTATCTCCGTGGACATCACGTTCGATGACGAAGTGTAGGCCCTTTTACTACTATCACAAATGCCGGATAGTTGGGCAGGTTGTGTGACGACAATCAACAATTCGGCGGGGAAAGAGAAGTTGAAGCTGAATGAGGTTGTTAGCATGATTCTATCCGAGGAGGTTAGAAGAAAATCATCCGAATCAGAAGGTTCAGGTTCAGCCCTAAATTTCGAGCAGAGAGGCAGAAGCCAGAAGAAAGGGAACCAGAACAGGAATCGGTCGAAATCAGTGAAGAAGAGGCCGAACTCGAAGGTTACATCTATCAAAGGGAAGTGTTGGAACTGTGGCCAGGAGGGCCATATGTCTTCAGTCTGTAAAGCACCAAAGAAGGATGCGAGTGAGCAGGAGGCTCATATCGTGCAGGATGCCTTGATCCTTGCTATGGATAGCGATTCTGATTCTTGGGTCATCGACTCAGGAGCTTCTTTCTACGCCACTGCTAATAGGAAATTACTTCAGAACTATGTAGCAGGGGACTTTGGTAAAGTATACTTGGGGGACAATGAACCTTGCAATATTATTGGAAAGGGCGATGTTCAGATACAGATAAAGGGCTCTAAGTGGAATTTGAAGAACGTGAGACACGTGCCAAAGCTGAAGAGGAATCTTGTTTCGGTGGGACAGCTTGGAGCAGAAGGCCACGTTTTAACATTCACCGGGGATTCGTGGAGAATCTCCAACGGTACGATGGTTGTTGCCCGAGGCAATAAAACGGGAACTCTCTACCTCACTTCACATGCGAGTGATACCCTCGCAATTGTAGCTGGCAAGGAGAGTACAGATCTGTGGCATAATAGGCTGGGACACATGAGTGAGAAGGGGATGAAAATTCTATATTCACAAGGAAAGCTAACCGGGATCGACGCTGTGGAAGTCGGAGTTTGTGAAGACTGCATCTTTGGGAAGCAGAAGAGGGTTAGTTTTCAGAAGGGTGGAAGACCACCTAAGGCTCAGAAGCTAGAGTTGATTCATACAGATGCATAGGGCCCAGCCAGTGTGTCTTCCTTTAGCGGTTCGAGATACTACGTCACCTTTATCGACGATCACTCGAGGAAGGTGTGGGTTTACTTCATGAAGCACAAGTCAGAGGTGTTTGAAATCTTCAAGAAGTGGAAGGCCATGGTCGAGAACAAGACAGATCTGAAGGTGAAGTGCTTGAGATCAGATAATGGTGGAGAATACAAGCTGGAGGAGTTCAAGAGGTTCTGTGCTACGAATGGGATTCGCTTAGAGAGGACTACTCCAGGGACGCCGCAGCAGAACGGCATTGCAGAGAGGATGAACAGGACCTTGACAGAGCGTGCGCGGAGCATGCGATTACATGCAGGTTTGCCTAAGACATTTTGGGCGGATACGGTACATACGGCAGCATACCTTATTAATCACGGGCCATCAGTTCCATTAGACTTTGGGATTCCAGAGGAGGTTTGGAGTGGAAAGAAGATAAATCTCTCACACTTGCGGGTATTTGGCTGCGTGGCATATGTTCATATCAGTGACCATGTCAGGGACAAGCTAGAAGCGAAGTCACAGAAGTGCACATTCATTGGATACGGCATTGATGAGTTCGGGTATCGCCTTTGGGATGAGAAGAACAGGAAGATCATCAGGAGCCGGGGTGTGATATTTAATGAGGAGGTGATGTACAAGGACAGGGACAATACTAAGGATAGCCGAAGCAGTGGGAGCAGCACTACGGATACAGGTGGATCTGAGTACATGGATATAGAGGAACTTCCAGACAGGGGAGATGATGTTTGTTCTGACCACAGAACGGAGGAGGCTCCAGGTGCAGAAGAAACTACCCAGGGCGTGGAGCCTAGGAGGTCATCCAGGGTACCCAAACCAAATCCCAGATATCTTTTATCTCTTGACTATTTATTGTTGATAGATAGCGGTGAGCCGGAAAGCTATGAAGAGGCGATGCAAGTGAGTGAATCTCAGCAGTGGGAGCATGCAATGCAGGAGGAGATGGATTCTCTACTCACTAATGAGACATGGGAGTTAACCCAGCTACCTACGCAGAAGAAAGCCTTGCACAATAAATGGGTCTACCGGGTCAAGCAGGAGAGTAATGAAAGCAAGAGATTTAAGGCCAGATTAGTAGTGAAAGGGTATCAACAGCAAGAAGGAGTTGACTACACGAAGATTTTTTTCCCCAGTTGTGAAACTCATAACCATCAGAGTGGTGTTGAGTTTGGTAGCTGCAGAAGACCTCTTCCTTGAGCAGTTAGACGTGAAGACTGTATTTCTTCATGGTGACTTGGATGAAGAAATCTACATGAAGTAGCCTGTTGGCTTCATTGAAGAAGGAAAGGAAGAGATAGTGTGCAAGCTCAAGAAGAGCTTATATGGTTTAAAACAGGCTCCAAGACAGTGGTATAAGAAGTTTGATAACTTCATGCAAAACAATGGCTACAGAAGATGCAATTCGGATCATTACTGTTATTTCAAAAGGTTCGAGTCCAGCTTCATTATTTTATTATTATATGTTGATGACATGTTGGTTGTAGGACCGTGTTTAGAGGAGATAAACAGTTTGAAGAGGCAGCTAGCAAAGGAATTTGTAATGAAGGATCTGGGTGCAGCGAAGCAGATTCTAGGGATGCGAATCAGTAGAGATGAAGCTGAAGGGATATTGAGATTGAGCCAAGCTGAATACATTGAGAAGGTACTTCAGAGGTTCAACATGCAGAATGCTAAAGTTGTTAGCACACCCCTTGAAAGTCAGTTCAAACTATCTGAGGAGCAATCGCCTAAGACAGATGCAGATAGAAAGCATATGAGCAGAGTGCCATATTCTTCGGCCATTGGGAGTCTCATGTACGCGATGGTTTGCACGAGGCCGGACATCGCCCATGCAGTGGGAGTTATGAGCAGATTTGCAAGCAATCCAGGGAAGCAGCATTGGGAGGCCATGAAGTGGATAATGTGGTACTTGAGAGGGACAACAAACAAACCACTATGTTTCAGGAGGAAAGAATTGGTGCTGCAGGGATACGTGGATGCGGACTTCGCCGGTGATCATGATACGAGGCGAAGCACCACGGGGTATGTTTATACCTTAGCATCGACAGCAGTGAGTTGGGTCTCACGTCTACAGAAGATTATGACTTTGTCTACAACCGAGTCTGAGTATGTCATGGTGACTGAAGCAAGCAAGGAGATGATCTGGTTGAACGGGTTCTTGGAAGAGTTGGATCTGAAGCAAGGGAGAGGAGTTCTTTATTATGATAGCCAGAGCGCTATACATCTTGCCAAAAATCCAGTATATCATGCCAGAACGAAGCACATCGATGTCAAATATCATTTTATACGCTTGTTAGTTGAAGACGGAAAGCTATATTTAATGAAGATTTTGGGGAGTCAAAATCCGGCGGACATGTTGACGAAGGCAGTCACCATTGAGAAACTGGAGTTGTGCGCAACTTCAATTGGCCTTCACGAGTAGAAGACGAAGGCGGAGCCACACTACGAGGATCGGCGATATCGCCGGGATAGTGTTGATTGAAGGAAGAATTTTTTAGGGAAAAGATACATGCGAAGAAGGGGAGAGTTCGGGGGAACTCATTGCAGGCACTTTGGTCTCCAAGTGGGAGATTGTTAGTCTAAGGTGTAGACCCAAAGTTCGAGACAAGAGCTGAAATCAAAAAGATAGAAAACGAGCAGACAGATCCACGGTCAACCGCGAACGTGCACAGGGGTTGGGAGAGATTGGATCAGGTCGCGGTCGATCGGGGCGGTCGACCGCCAAAACCCTGTAGGAAAACTGCTCTCGGGTTTTGTAATCGGTCGACCGTGCCGATCGACCGCCAAACTTTCTAGAGTCGGGTCGCTCGACTGCGAGTAGTTTTGGCAGTTTCCTGTTCCGTTTGGGATTCTGTTTCAATCAGGATTCTATATATATACCCCAAACGTTTTAGGGTTTGTACAACATCAAAAGAAGAGTTTTTTGACTGCAAAGAGAGAGAGAGAATCTCAAAGAGATTAATTCCTTATTTGAGAGCTTGTATTTTCTTCTTTAATTAATAAAAGATTGTGTGGTGTGGCTCCCGAGGACGTAGGCACGTTGCCGAACCTCGTTAAATCTGTGTGTTCGTCTCCTTTTACTATTTTGCAAGGTTAGATCTTTATTTGTGGTTTTATTCCTACTTTCCTACTTTCAACACAAGGTCCGGAAGGGCAAGGGTTCGATTGATTGTTTCGAATCCCCAACATGAGTTATATATAACTCAAAACCTGATTGTTTAGGGGAACACAAGGACGATTTTGAGCAGCCTTAAAGAGAGAATTATTGCATCCAATTATGGGAGAGTTGTGAGAGATCTAGAGCTTTGTTTTAGGGTTTGATCGGTGAGATTTGTAACTCTATTTGTATTCTCTTGATTTCTAATAGTAAGAACTCCACCCTTCCTTGCCCCGTGGATGTAGGCAACTTGCCGAACCACGTAAATCTCTTGTTCTTGCTGTGGTTTGTGTTTTGCTTATTAGTTGTGGTTTATCTCGAGTTATTGTTCGTGTTGCCCTCGAAGCTTCCACCGCGCACAACACCTTTAAGGCTCTTTAAAAGCACGAGTTTGGAAAAAGTTTTTCATGTTAATATTATCCTTCACTATTTTGAATATTTCGTTTAAATTGTAGTTTATCCTAATAGTAATTATATCTTGTGATAATCTCACGTGAACTATCTATAGGTTAGTAATTTAAAAAAAAGATTAATAATATATGATAAATATTATTTTGAATATTTTATTAAAATATTAAACTATCATAGTACTAATTATATCCTACACTAATCCAATGTGAACTACGTACCTATAACTTAACAATCTAAAAAAATAAGATATAGAAATCATACATAGATAACATATTATAATACACTAGATATTTTAAAATTAGAAATTACACAAAATATCTTTAAAGATTTAAAATTACATAAAATGTCTTCAAAAGTTTAAAATTACACAAAACATCATGACTTTTCAAAACTTAAAATAATAAATTTTCTATTAACACCCTTAATATTTTAAAAATTATAAAAACAAAAAAGAAACATAAAATTTTGAAATTTCAAAACTTACAAACAATATAGATGAATTCAAGAGATTGCCCCCAAGCACTTGAAATTTTAAAATTTACAAAAAACCTCAAAGTTATAAAAAATTATAAAAACTCCCTCAAAAGCTAAAAATCTCAAAAAAAATAAAACTTGAAAACTTATAATCAGCACACATCACATCTCGATATTATCAATAGACCGCTAAATTTTTGAATTTTGTAAAAAATAATCTAAAGTTTTAATAATTGTAAAAATACACCCTCAAAATTTCAGAGTTGTAAGAAATATCCTAGCATTGAAAACTTACCACAAACACATGAAATATAGAAATTACAAGTACCAACCCTAAAATTTAAAATTTTCAAAAATAAACTACCAAATTTTCAAAAAAACACACCCTCAAATTTTCAAAATCACAAAAAAGGATGAAATTTCTTGTCTTGGCAATAAAAGAGTAATTGTTTGATATTATTTCATTAAAATATATAAATTTAACCTTCAATTTAAAGTTTACTATCCCTTTTTAGCGTCTAAAAATACCCAATTAAGGAATATAAACTTAAAAATATATGATAGATTAAAAAGTAACATCACTGAATAAATTAAAGGAACTGCATAAATTTTACTAATAATATAATTGATAGAAGACTAAATTACATAAAGCTATAAACACTATGATATAATAGCTTAGCATTAATTGATTATAATGTATAGATATTGATCCCTAATGTTAATAATATTTATAGGATACAAAATGTAAGGAGTTATGTATGAGGAAACTATCATAAAGTTTAGAGATGTCCTTCAAAAGAATCAAGCTGTTTTTATTTCAAATGGAGAAGTGAATGAAATGAACCCAAAATTTAAAAATATTCATGAATCACTTGAATTGACATTAATAAAAGACATACCCATCAAAGAAGCACTAACTGAGTTCCCCTTGAAGAACATATTAAACAACTTTATCCTAATCAAAGAAGTATTCTTCAGAAAAATACAAGAAAAATTAGTAAGTATTTATAAATTTTTATACTTTATTCTTCAAATATTAAAGGAATCATAAACTTAATATAAAATTACGTGCAAATAATCTTTCAATAGAAACTATAGTGAAGTCATTGATCAACTATGTTGCAAGATATAACAGCCAGATAAGAGGAGGGAAATCACTATAACGGACAAAAGGAATACATGTGATACTTATTTACGATAGCTCAAGTAAAAAAATAAAATCAACATTTTTCTTTTTCCTATAAAGTGGCATGACTCTGCATATAATTTTATTTGGAGATATGACTACCAACGAAGGGTCAATTCTTGAAGATATGATCAAAGATAAGCATGTAATCGCACCATCAGGTTTTAAACCTTTTTAGGAAATAAAGTTTTTTTTATCGTAATATGAAAAAATTAAAACACCTCTTAAATGTTTAAGTTATTAATTAAACAAACCGAAGTAGACCTAGTTGGTTGTCCTGTTGATCTGTTGGAGTTGTAAAAACATGTTGAAGAGAAGCAATTTGTAGAGAGATAAGTTGTCAAAGTTTTTCTAATAAAAAGTTTTTCTTCATACTATTCTCACTATTCCTCCTTTGTAATTTCATCAGCTCCTTCAATACACTTAGGCCGCCAAAGTAACCTCTCCAAAATTTCTAACATGATCTTCACACTTCGGCAAGATCGTCGATGACAATTCTATTGAGATTCCGACAAGTAGTCGTGGTTGCTAAAATTTTTTTTAGCAACTATGGAAGTCATTGTAAAAAATGGTAAATTTCATATCTCTACTATGGTTTTTTCACTTGCCAAATAATGTCAATACATGGTCTTTTTTCAAAAATACATCTCTCTACGATACTACTTATACTTTGTTTCATGAACTTAACAAGTCAAAATATTCATAAAATACAGAATTCTCTATGACGACCTGATTACAGACAATAAATCTAGAATAAATTGTGCATTACTTCTACTTCTAGTAGCTTTTTAAACATCTTTCAATTATTTTATGGGCATTTAACACCCTTGAATTCTTATTTTTAGAAGGATTAACTATAAAAGTATAGACGTGGGAGGTTCTGTGTAATTTATCTTGAAAATTAAAAATAAGCTTTTTTTTATAATCCAGTCTGGAATCGAATTGAGAACTATGAAAACTATAATTAAACTTCTTAACCGTCCAGATCCCCTGTAGTGGGCAAATTAAAACCCTTTAATTGAAAGAACAATATTTTAGCTCGTGTAACATCATCTTCCTCACACTTGACCCGACCCACTAAAACGACTGACCAAAAAGAATGCGACCATGGAATTTATTAAATGTATTAATGTACATAGCTTGGGTTTCGTCACTTGTAGTTGGGCGGTTGGGGCTTGCACAACTGGATCTAAGCTACTGGATATCCATAACTGAGGCCCAATATGCAGCCCACGGTAGCATCAACTCTTTATTTTCATGCTCGGGTCCTATGATAGCCCAATCCTAACTAACCAAAATTTCTGAGGTAAGGCTGTAAAAGTAAAGAGAAGAAATTGCTTATTTGATTGAAAAATAATTTTTATTTTGTTTTATTTCGACGTAATTAATTGAAGAAGAAAAATGTTGAAGGGTAAATAAGTCATCGCGTTTATAATCAAATACTACTTATTATTCCAGGAGAATATTTCAGTGATAAAAAAAGGATTTGGATTTCAAATTGTTGTCCTAATTGTTTTTTATATCCGTATTGGAAATGATAAAAAATGATAAATTTAGGTAGTGGTTTGAGCCAATACCTAGTAGTGATAACTGCACTATTGCTTCTGCACTATTCTCATGCTACAAGACAGAAAAGGGTGGGGGGCCGGGGGGGGGGGTTGTTAATTCTCTTTAACTTTTTCAAAAGTGATGACTCACTAAGGGAGCTTACACTTCTTCCTCTTGTAGTATAGAAATAACGTAGTCAAGAATAATGTAGTTATCATTATTCATAATTTTTGGGTTTAAAATTGGTTAATTCGTTGCTTTTATTCAAGGCCCATTAACCCCTTGTTGGGTCCGATTTCTCCCCCAACAGCAGGCATCAGAGCTAATGTCGTGATCTAGATAAAAGCGAAGTCTAATGTGAAGCCTGAAGGTATCAATAGGGCGACTAAGAATCTAAGTTTTGAGTTAAGGATAGTTGTTAAGTTATGAAAGAGGAAGACCATGGACTGTTCGTAGTTTTCGTAGTTTTAATATTGACAAGGTGACATAAAGAGGCGAATGGGCAATGATTGCCGGCTCCTAACCATCCCACCCAGCTGTTTAGGGGCTGTTTGGTTCGTTTCCTTGATATAGGGAAATACAATTTCATGTAAAGAAATACAAGTTTTGAGTTTTCCAAACTTTTTCAAGAAATAGATGTTTTCGTCAAAAGTCTGTTTTGTTGTCGAATTCATTATATCTTCTTTTGATTACAACAAATTCAAAGGGATAGTCTTTTTATAAGACTTCTTTTGCACAACAAAGCGAAAATTATAACTTTTGAGAAAATAACATAATAGTTGTTTATCAACTACTGCTTTTGTGGGACTTTGCCTGTGCCGGGAGCGCGTTAGCTCGTGGACCACCGAATCACAGATCGTGAAGAGAGGTTGCTGATTCTTCCTTCGTTTATCGAAGTGAGAATTTAAAACGAAGATCTTATCAAAGTAAGATAGTCGTTCTTCTTAAGATCAGGTCAAAGCTCGAACTCAAGGAATTATTTCAAGAACTCAAATCTCTGCTCTCTCTGCTCTGGATTGCTCTAAAAAATGCTCGATCCTCGTCAGAAATGACCCTAGGGGGGTATTTATAGTCTCTGGGGTTCATAACTAACAAAACTCAACAAAAGACAGAATTAGTACGGCGAGCCCAGCGAGACAGTAAATTTGCTGTCTCGCCCAGCGAAACAGTAAATACTATCTCGAAAAACGAATATTCTTGGCAGTTTCTCGCTGTAACTGCCTTCCCATGTTTCAAACTCTGTTATTTTGGTAGTTATTCACGTGATTTTCGCCCACGTTGTTTCCCACGTCCCTTGGCAGTTAATGGACACGTGTAGGGCAGTTATCAAGGCGGTTTCAACCATTTCAACACTGTCTCGCTGGCGAGACAGCAAAAACTGTCTCGCTGGCGAGACAGCAAAGTCTGTCTCGCTGGCGAGAAGCAAAGTCTGTCTCACTGGCGAGACAGTAAACACTGTCTCGCTGGCGAGACAGTTCATATCTGTCTTGATTTTTTTCCTAAGATAGTATTGTAGGCGTATAAAATTGCCTATAGGTCCCTTATCACAGCTCGACGACGCCAATTCAACAAACGGACCATCGAGCGACGTATCCAAGCACGACCGTTATCCCGCCAACGCCGAAGCCAAGCCATACGCAACGGAGCAGGTTAACGAGGCGACGAAGCCAACAAATCGCACCCAAGCATTGGAACGCATCCACTCGCACGCGGAATCAAACCAACGTTTTGGGGAATCACCGAGTCATCTAAACAAGAGCGAACTCGGATGAATCACGATCGAATCAAGATCGGTTTCGGACTCGAACTCAGAAGTGGGTTTACTGCCAAATCAGGAATCAGATC
>BQKN01000267.1:102759-167682 GCA_022839385.1 Asparagus kiusianus
TCAATTGATGATCAGTTCTATGTTGAAGCAACCAACTCAAGCTAAAAAAGCAAGAAATCAGGAATCGACTTCAAGTTCAAAATTCCAACAACGGTCAGACAATAAATGCAGCACCGGAATCCTCACAGGCGTTCTACAAAGCACTGAATGACCTGAAGGAATCGAAGGAATCCAGGACAGAAACCATTCCAAAGTCCCGTTATACCGACTAAAGGTTGGGACAATCACATCCAAAGTATTCCAGACTCTTCTATAAAAGAACGAGACTGAAATACTTTGGAGGGGGTATCTGTAGGCGTATAAAATTACCTATAGGTCCCTTATCACAGCTCGACGATGCTAATTCAACAAACGGACCATCGAGCGACGTATCCAAGCACGACCGTTATCCCGCCAACGCCGAAGCCAAGCCATACGCAACGGAGCAGGTTAACGAGGCGACGAAGCTAACAAATCGCACCCAAGCATTGGAACGCATCCACTCGCATGCGGAATCAAACCAACGTTTCGGGGAATCACCGAGTCATCTAAACAAGAGCGAACTCGGATGAATCACGATCGAATCAAGATCGGTTTTGGACTCGAACTCAGAAGTGGGTTTACTGCCAAATCAGGAATCAGATCAAAACGAATCGAATCCGAACAAGTCAACCACACAACCGAATCAAAGTCCAAATCAACAACGAATCGGAACCCGAACGACGGAACCCGAACGACGGACGAAACGACGGAACACCCGGGGACTCGGCCTTAGCCGAGCCACCCCAGGGTGGCTCGGCCAAGAGCCGAGCCACCCACAGGTGGCTAGGCCCAGAACTGTGCAAATGCACAGTTCTGAGTGCCTATAAATAGGCCTTGTGCTCATTTGGTTCAAAGGTGGGATTTTGGGAGGAAGCGAAGCCCTGCTGGATTGGAGATTCAAAACTTAGAAAAGATTCAATCTTTGGAGGCTTCAAGACTTGTTCATCCGGATCTGGTGCTCAGCGATCGACAACGCCAAATAAGGCAGGAGTTCGAGAGGACCGGATCGGGAGATCTACGTTTCTGTACTCTGGATCTAAGCTTGGTTCTTAGATCCCGAGATTGAGCGGTTGTTTCCTTGGTGAAACAATCCCTCCGGCTATTATCTCCCTTGGTGGAATAATACCCGTTATACTGCGTAGATCTGCCCGGATCTGGATCTAGCGGTAGTCCACGGCAAACAACCCCGACGCAGGCAAAGAACCCACAAAAGCGAGTGACCGCAAAACAGGAGCTCGTGATTCGTTCGACATAAAAGGAAACAAATTGTAATCTTTCTTTTTCGTATTTTGATTTTCATTGTAACCGGCTCTTATAAAAAGACCGGATCTTTATAAAGCATAAAGTTGTTAACTAAGATGGCAATGATATCAATGAAGAAAGGCACAAATTTTCCCGCGAACAAGTATGACGTGATTTTTGGATGATCTTCTCCATGTTTGGATATCTATTAGCATTTTTTGACGCCTACAGATACCCCCTCCAAAGTATTTCAGACTCATTCTTTTATAGAGGAGTCTGGGATACTTTGGATAAGATAGATTTTACTTACGATCCCTTCAATGCTTGGTTGAGTAGATCGTGTAGAAGGACTTGCAAATGGCTTCAACTCTTGATCTCTTCTTCTTTTAGTCTATTCAGTTCTTTGTAGAATAGCTAATGTTTTCCCGGCGTCACGTTTATCGCTTGACCGTTGTCGAGATCTTGAATCGAAGCTGGTACTTGTTCTTGTAGATTCAGTTTTTATCACTGAATTGATACATCCATTGAGAACTCATCAGGTTATCCTTAAGAATATTTAGATTAATATTCTCCAGAAACTTCCTATTGAGGGTAGGGAAAAACAGTTTAGACTCGTGTACCCATTAGAGTATTCATGTCTGTCGGAACAGCACATCAAAAAGATCATTGCCATTTCATAATATGAGACAGCTCATACTGTCTTGTGGTGCGGGACAGTATATACTGTCTCGCGTTGCGAGACAATATATGCTGTCTCGCTGTGCGAGACAGTATTTTCTGTCTCGCACGGCGAGACAGTGAAGTCTGTCTCGCTTCGGCGAGTCGGGGTTATAAAACCCCGACTTAGGGTTTTTTAGAGGCTTTTTCACGTCGGCTTTTCCAGCGATTTCTTGGTGATTTCTGGGCGATTTCTTGCAAGTTTTCGACTTCCCTTTGTTCTCCTTGCTTCTGATTTAGGTGAGGTTGTTGTTTGGGGGAGATTTCACTCGGATTTCTGAAGGTTTGTTCCCCCTCTTTCTTCAAAATCTCAACTTTCTTTGACTATGATTCTGCATGTAATATTTCTGGCGTATCTTGTGATATATTTGGTGTTATCCTTGTTGATTCTGAGCCCGGAACCCTAATTTTCTTATTGGGTGTCGATGTAGTTTGTGCACTCATCATGTCGCCGCGTCGATCCAGAGGTTCCCGAGGCCGTTCGACTGCTCAGTCCCCTGAAGAGGCTGCTCCTGTTGCCGCTTCGCATGGGGGTACGTTTCTTTCACCATTTCATCGATTTTCATACAGTATTTTGTCAATTTCATATGTACTACTGTATTTGTATGCAGATCCTCGTTTGTATCCTTTGAGATACCCTCGAGAAGAGCCGGTATCCTCCTTTGAGGGGATCGACGCTTAAAAGTGTTTGTTTTGCTTGGACAAAACGCACTTCAGAACACACAGGGGCGATTTTATATCATCCCACATGTGTTGAAAGGTTTTGGTATGCCGTTATAATGCCCGTGCATAGTAACACATATCTCCTTTATACATGTGGTAGATGGAAAATCATCACACCTGTTATGAGATAGCGACTATATCTTATAGAGTAGGATATACCGCTTTCTCTAAAATTTTAGAACCATCCTTACACGATTTATGTGTATTTATTTTATCAGTCCATTTTCCTTCCACGATCTTCACCGTTGATGAAGTTACGGGTCAGAGCAGCGCCACTCATTCTTATTATGAGGGGTTACCGTTAATAGAGTCCGCTCCCCAATTTAAGTCAGATTATAGTGAAGGAGCCAGAGAACTGATTCAGCGGGGTAGTTGCCGTATTCTACGACGACTAATCACAGACACCACTTTGATTTCAGAGCGAGATGAAAACCAATGTATAAGGAAGTCGGACTTTTTATTTGGTGACTCCGTAAAGGATCCGGAGATCGCATTCTGTAGGCCTGCACAATGGTTGCATCAAAGCGGGTCTTCATTCTTATATTTGCCTTGGATTCCTCGGGAACACTCGCTTTTATAGTTCAGAAACCTATCTGTCAAACGCGAATTGTTCTGGAGGCTAACCGAAAACCACGAACGCATTCACTGTGGTTTCATTAGGAAGGAGGCCACTCCAGGTTCCAGTGAGAGAGCTTCTGTGCGAGGACTTCATCCAGGCATCTTAGGCCAGGACAACATCCCTCAGAACGAGATAGCTGCACAAGCCAACACCATGAAGAACAGGTTAGCGGCAGCGGGGAAGAAATTACCCCACGAGAATTTCAGATGTTATGGATGGGTCCACTATTCTGGAGATAAGTGGTGGACCAGAATGACACGGTATGTGTTGAACCGATGGGGGCGAGAATTAGCAGAACTAGGGTTGTCAACTCCAATTCGTGCCACCATGTATGGTCTGTAGATTAGGGTAGGTCATTTCCTCTGCTTGTTCGAGACCTACAACCCTGACACTAACACATTCTTCATCAAGAATGGGGAACTCGGGTTACCACTGCACGAGATGATGAAGGTGTCTGGTCTGCCATTAGGAGATGTTCTATATCAGGAATTCTTCCCAACCACCAGTCAGTTAAACAAGATGAAAGATCAATCAGCTGTGACCCACGACACTCTATGGGAACTGACTTGTCATTACCATATAGTCATGGCCGAGATGGAGACTAAAGCTAGGAAGAAAGCTCCTCAGATCAGCTTGAAGCAATTTGCTGATTATCTGTTCAAGAACCTAGATAATCGTTCAGCGGAGGTGTGCGAACTATCTCCTTTAACCCCGAATGAAATCAACTGGCTGTTGGAGAAAACGAACGCACAGTCTTACACTTCTCACTCGGAAGACGGATTCCCCCATGGCACCAAGTTCCATTCTTTTCTATGGCAAGCTGGTGTTCCGATTAATTCCACCACTCTGCTAGCTGGTTTCCTGGCTTTATGGTTAAAAAGGTGCGTAGTTCCTCATCAGTCTTCTGATGCTATGCCAATGGAAGTGTTGTACCCAGCCGTCCAGTTGGCTACAGGTCGCAAATTATCCTTGCTTCCTGCTATGGTGGCCGATATTCACAGTGGATTACGGCAAATAATCTCCGTATTTACTCAAGAGAAAAAGAAACCCTCTGCCAATGTCCCCGTTCCGAAGCTGGAGCTACCCTACACTTATCTAATGACCTGGTTAGTCCTTCATCGGCCAGATTTGATGGAAGCTCCCGAGATGGTGGATCCTAATCTCCCTCTGTTGCAGAATCTTGAGGGTTGTAGAAGGGTTAAGCATCGATGGGCGGACATAACGAGACACTTTAAGGTTCACAAATGTTGGGAGTTCTTTCCCTGTTTCCCTCGATTCTCCGGTACGTACAACACGACCTTACTGGACGCTGAGGACCCAAGACAGAATCGCACCATCCTGGATGTCGGATGCTTCAGATGGCTGATGAACATTCGCCCAGGTTATCTTTTGTTTAGGGTGAGAGATATTTGTCATATTGAACCTTATCTTCCATGTCGATTTGCTCGCCAATTCGGCTATGATCAGATTTATGTCAACAACCCGAATCATCACCTTAGCTTTCGAGGAGGACTTATCGACGGAGCGAGAGCCTGGTTCTGGAGCATCGCTGGCTGCACGAGTGCGGAGTTCGATCTCCCTTTGGAAAGGCCGCCTCTACGGATGACTTTTCTATTTTGCAAGTAGTTGATCGCTGCCAACATCGTCACCCGGTATAGGAGAAGGTCGGAATCAGAAGAAGAGACAGTCCCACGACGCAAAAGAGGAGCGACCCGTGAAGCTATAACTTCGCCCCAAAAGAAAGAGGCCGCTGAATCATCGAGGAAAGGCAAAGAACCGGCCCGCTCAGCTGGTAGTGAAGAAGAATTTGACTCCGAGAAAACGGAGACTTCTGAGGAGGCGGGTGAGACCGACTCGAGTTCTGATGAAATAGCTAGTCTCCCTGATTCATTCTTTGAGAGGAGACTTGTGCATCCATCTGTCGCGCCTACTCAACCACCAGATGCTCCAAGAAGAAAGAGAGAAAGAGTCGTTATGACTCACCCCAATCGGATGACGGTGGAAGTCCTTAGTGGCGATGAAGAGGATGAGGAAGATACAGTGCCTCTTACTCTTCGGCGAAGATCTCGCCCTTCTGCGCAAGCTCAAGCCCCGGTCTCTCCTAAAGCTGAATTACGTACCAAACATCATCACGAAGGCTCTGGAATCCAGGATGAGGCACGTCCACTGAAAAGACGAAAGAAAGCCACCTCTAAGCCTCGTGTTCATCTTCCCGCTGTAGAGGAGACGTCTGATCATAGTGCTTCTTCCGCAGAACAAGGTAAAAATTCATTTTTATTCTCACTTATTTGCTCTTATCGGGTTTATCTTATACTCAATCCTTGCAGGGAGTCAAGAAGAGGGAGAATTTCGGGCGGATGCTGCTTCTCCTGGCGGTCTGGAAACTGAGGAGCCCAGCTTTGTCCAACAGATGTAGGATGCTCTGAGGGAAGAAGTAACTGGTGTTCCACCAACTTCAGACATCAACCTACCGGCTCAAGACTCAGGTACTGATCTCTCCCCACTCGGAAGAGAATTCCAAGAAATGAATGAGTCGGGACGTCGGCTGATGTTGTGCCTGGAATTGGTGAGTTTTAACCCTCATTCGTTTCAAGTTTCTGATCGATATTCTATTATATTTATTGTGATTCTTTTGTCTGCAGAATCTTCTCCTGAGAAATCCCTCGACTTAGACCCGAAGTCTTCTGAGGTTGAAATTACAGAATCTTCTGACATAGCTGGTGCATCAAAAGCTGCTGTTCCTGAACCAGCTTTGACTGTTCAAGAGACCAGACTACCCCCATTGGACAAGTCGGGTCCTGCTGAAGGTTCTTCTATTAAATTTAGTATGCTTCAGATCGCTTTTATGTATGTATATATATATCTTGTACTGACTTATTTGTCCTCATCGCAGCTTCTTCTTCTTCCTTATCAGACCGCATTCAAACATTATTGGCTGACGAAGATCCGGATAAAGCTATTATCTGTTCTGATCTCCAAGGCTTTGTCTCCTTTTTAAATACCATGGTCAATCGCATTCTCTTCAAAGGATCATCTTTTGAGAATTTTAAGAGGCCTCTTGATCACTACATATCGGAAATCAGAGACGAAGGATATGGTGAGTTAGCTGATTCGATCAACGCTTATTCGGTTGACTTAAAACAACATGTTGAACTTCTGAAGGATCTCCGCACCAAAGGTGTACCCTCCTATATCGCCTCTCACATGGACTCCAGGTTGCAAGCGTGGCGCGATTCTCAAAAATCTGCTAACTCCGAGCTCCAAAAGCTAAGAGTCCACAGTCATCAGCTTAGGGTGCATGTCGCCAAGAGAACACAGGCTAAGGTCGATCTACAACGGGATTTAGAGTCTAACCAAGCTAAAATAGACCGCCTAGAAGAACAACTTGCAAAAGCTAAGGATGCTCGTAAAATTTTAGAGTCCGAGTTGACGAAGACAACTCAAATTGAAGAAAACCTGTTTCAGCAATTGAATATTCAGGATAAGAGACTTGCTGAGAAGGAACGAGAGGTCGTCGAACTTCAGAGTGTTGACGAAGAAGCCTTCAAAGTTAAACTGACCGCTGAGCTTGAACAGGCTTATGCGGTAGAGCTTTTAAAACTAGAAGATCAGATTCGTCAATATAAACTTTTGTAATTAAAGAACATGTATTTTTATATCTATGCTTGAACGCTTTCGATCAATATAACGAAGCCTTTTGCTCATTGAGATTTTATTATGATTACTCATTCTTGTTTAGAATAAATAACCATAATACTTATAGGATTTTTGGCAAACCCTCAGCCATCAACGGATTTGATATGCCTTTACCGATTACCGTTTGAATCGGGCTAGTATGTGAATTATCTAAGTCCGTTTCACATATAACGTTGGGCTAAAAGACTTAAACTCTTTTAGACTTTGAACTACAATATTGAATATGTAGGCTACATGTGTTAGATGTAGACTTATCTCTAATAAGGGATAGAGATAACATCCCCCATGCGTGAATGACATGGATTTTAAAGTGTGAGTAGGTAACATTTTCTATGTATGAAAACGAACCCAAGTTTGTGAAGAAGGAATTGGATATTCCAGCTCTCAATCTCTTGTTTGTTGGTAGAGATAAACCCGGAATTGGAGGGGAATAATTTCATATTCCATCTCCTGGTCTCTTATTTGTTGGTAGAGATAAACCCAGAATCGGAGGGGAATAATTTTATATTCCGTCTCCTGGTCTCTTGTTTGTTGGTAGAGATAAACCCAGAATCGGAGGGGAATAATTTTATATTCCGTCTCCTGGTCTCTTGTTTGTTGGTAGAGATAAACCCAGAATTGGAGGGGAATAATCTCATATTCCGTCTTCTGGTCTCTTGTTTGTTGGTAGAGATAAACCCAGAATCGGAGAAGAAGAATTTTATATTCTATCTCCTGGTGCAAAGGAAACTCAAAGTGGGATCTCCACTCGGAGAATCCGGATTGGTTTGAATAATCCTAACTGTCATAAGGTTTGATCATTCAGTTTGTGGACCTCTCGTTCATGGAACGAATCGAGAGGGGATTTTGGGTTTGGTCCTAACTGTAGGAAGGTTTGACCAAGTGGGGGTTTTGAGATGATCCTAACTGTTTAAAGGTTTGATCACTCAATTTGTGGACCTCTCGTTCATGGAACGAATCGAGAGGGGATTTTGGTTTTGGTCCTAACTGTAGTAAGGTTTGACCAAGTGATGAATAGGAGTAGGGTACAAATAACAATGAGTTTGTTGATTTGCACGAACTACTCGGTGGGAAATTTTGATTTTAAATATAAGAATTCAACATGAAATAACTTATCGACTGATACAGACCGATGACCATTGGTCGATCTGATCGGTGGGGGTTTCATGGTGCGGGGTTACGAATCATTGAGTTTCCCCTTCCGTGATCGTATTACAGGGTTTTGTGAGGAAAGATTAACTGTCATTAAATCTCATCTTAACAAAAGTGGTAAGAGAATCTTAATCATTTTTATCACGATTAAGAATAGACTATTCACATGATCAGTTTCCATTTAGGATAATCAACTGATATTGGGTTATCCTGAAATATCCCGTATAGGATTTTCCAGGAACTTCCTATTTTACATAGGTTATCCTGAACGTATTACGGGTAATACTTTTTCAGGAACTTCCCATTTATTGGTATTATTAATTTGCTGCCATCTTGGGTAACCAGGCGATATGCACCGGTTGAATAGACTGTTTCCATCACAAACGGCCCTTCCCATTTAGGTTTAAATTTTCCTTTCTTCTTAGAAGTGAGAATCATAGGTCTTCGAACAGCAAGAACCAGATCTACTTCTTTAAAACTTCGTCGTCGGACCCTTTTATCAAAAGCCCGAGAGATTCTAGCTTGATAAAACTCGATCTGTTGTTGAGCTTCCAAGCGCTTTTCATCTAACATCTCTAACTCTTCGAGACGTTTCTGATGATGTTCTTCCGTCGTCATTCCCGTTGCGAGAGCGACACGGAGGGAAGGAATCTGTATTTCCAGTGGCAGAACAGCTTCACATCCATATGTTAAGGCATATGGGGTTGTTCAGGTTGGCGTACGGACAGTTGTGCGATAAGCCCATAGGGCTTCGCCGAGTTTGTCGTCCTAATCTCGTTTATTGGTTTTCACCAATTTTGCCAAAATCTTGATGATAGTCTTGTTAAAAGCTTCAGCCAATCCGTTAGCTGTGGGATTATAAGCCGTCGATGAAACGTCCTTAATCCCGAATTTATCGCAGAACTTGAAGAATGCGTTGCTGATAAATTGAGGACCATTATCGTGTACTATTCGCCTTAGAACACCATACCGATATATGATATGGTGTTTGATAAACTTAATGACATCACTCGTCTTTACTTCTCTAAGTGGAACTGCTTCTGCCCATTTTGAGAAATAATCGGTGATTGCCAAAATGAAACGGTCTCCTTTAACCGAAGGTGGGAAAATAGGGCCTACGATATCCATGCCCCAAGTTTCGAATGGCCATGATGTTGCCGATGGGTGTAAATACTCAGGAGGCTGATGCATATAATTCGCATGTAACTGACATACTTCACATCGTCGTGTGTAGTCGACTGCGTCTTTTACCATAGTTGGCCAATAATACCCGATTCTCCTAAGTCGGTCACAGAGTTTAGGACCGGGTTGATGTGCACCGCATATTCCATCATGCGCCTCTTTAAGTGCTTGTTCCGCTTCTTTGCCAGATAGACAATGGAGTAAAAGACCATCGTATGATCGTCGATACAACATTTGCGCTGTGGCGTTGTAATAAAATCTCGGCGCTCTTCACCAAATCGATTCCCTTTCTCTTACATCTTCAGGCAATATACCATATAGGACGTAGTCGATAATGGGAAAATGCCAATCTCGAATTTCGGGTTCAACTCCTGTTGAGTATGCTTCCTTAGCGTTCGAATCATAGATTGGAACAATAAGCTGGTGGGTCCTCACTGTAATTAATTGCTCCGTCTCGGGAGGTTGAGCCAAGGATACCGACAATACCGCCAATGCATCTGCATATGCGTTTTGGAGACGTGGAACGTACTCGATGAAAAATCCTTCAAACGAGTTTGCCATCTCAATGGCCACCTGGTGGTATGGAATCAGGTCTCGATTTCTGACTTCATACTCTCCTCGTATTTGATTAATTATCAGTTGAGAATCCCCAAAAGCTTCAAGGTATTCGACCCCCAGCTCTTTGGCAAAATTGAGTCCGATTATCAATGCATTATACTCGGCCACATTATTAGAGCATGGTTCGGTCAGTGAATATGCTCTTGGCAAGACATGCTTTTCCGGGGAAACTAAAACGACCCCCACTCCTGAGGAGATTTTAGAACATCCGGGTGCACTTGCCACGTTGGTTGCTCGGGAAGCTCCATCGAAATATAATTGCCATACTTGTTGATGTAAGGTGGTATTAACTTCGTGAGTTTCATCTGGCAGATCGTCGTATAATTCGACTACATCCTTCGTAGGATTTTTCGCCAAAAGATCGCAAATAGCTCGTCCTTTAACTGATTTTTGTTGTTTAAAGTACAAGTCGTATTGCGATAAGAGTAAGGCCCATCTAGCTAAACGCCAATTTATGGATGTCAGCTGGGTCATGAACACTCTGATAGGGTTTATGTTGGAAATGACATAAATTGTTTGTCTAACTAAATAATGTCGCATTTTCTGGATTGCAAATACCAGGGCAAGACATTCCTTCTCGATCATTGGATAACGAGATTCAGCTCCTACCAGTGTGCGACTCAGGTAATATACTGCTTGTTCGTGACCGTTATCGTCGTCTTGTGCAAGTAATGCACTTAACGAATGGCTCATCGCTTTGATATAAATCAAAAACGGTCTGCCCAATTTTGGTACAACGAGGATAGGTGGGTTCGCCAGATACGTTTTAATATCTTCGAACGCCTTTTGGCATGCTTCATCCCAAACGAATGACACGCCTTTCTTCGTGAGTTTAGAGAACGGTTGACATTTTTCGGACAAATTTGATATAAACCGACGGATATATGCCAATCGACCTTGCAATCCTCTGAGTTCCTTAAGATTTCTTAGAGGTTGCAACTCATGTATCGCCTTCACTTTATCAGGATCGATATGAATACCTTTTATGGTGACAACGAATCCAAGAAATTTACCGCTCGACATTCCTAGGAAGGATTTAGTCGGGTTGATTTTTAGCTGATGGCTCCTCATAAGATCGAACATCGTCTTCAGATCTTTAATGTGGTCGTTTTTATCACGGCTCTTAACGACTAGGTCATCAACGTAGCACTCGACGGTCTTCCGAAGGTGTTCTTGAAAGATCTTTGTCATGGCTCGTTGGTACGTAGCACCAGCGTTCTTCAACCCGAACGGCATGACAGTGTAACAAAAGACACCAAGGGGTGTTCTGAATGTTGTATGCTTTTCGTCGTCTGGATGCATCTTAATCTGATTATATCCCGAAAATCCATCCATAAATGACATTCTCTCAAACCCGCACGTATTGTCAATGATGACGTCTGTAATGGGTAGAGAAAAATCGTCTTTAGGACAGGCGGTATTCAGATCTCTGAAGTCAATACAAATTCATTTTCCCATTCTTCTTAAGAACTGGAACGATATTGGCTAACCAATCAGGGTGTTATTCTTCTCTGACAAAACCTGAATCGATTAACTTCTTGACTTCAGCTTCTATTGCCTCCATAATTTACGGACGAAACCGTCTTTGTTGTTGCTTGACAGGTTTAGCATCCGATTTTATATTAAGGCTGTGCATTGCTACATTTGGATCGAGTCCCGGCATATCTTCGTAATTCCAAGCGAAAACGTCGATATACTCTCTAACGAGGGCGATTAGTTCCTCCTTTTCATCCGGTGGAAGATCACCGCTGATAAATATAGGTTTCGGATTAGCTTCGTCGCCCATATTAACTTGGATTACTTTATCTTCAGTTGGAGATTCTCTTTGCTCGAATCGATCGCCGTATTGGATATTCATATAATTCATCCAAGGATCTTCCCAAATAGGCAACTGGTCATCTTCTTCGGTTGTGGAAGGATCAACTGTCGCCATGTTCGACATTAAAGCTTTGAATCTCTCTCCAATGCTCACGTCAGAGTCCCACATTAAAGTATCGGATGAATGCCCGCTCTCATTTCTCAGCTGGCTAATGATCTGTTGGCAATATTCGTCATCAGATGACGAAGCATAACCTAGACCTCTGAGTGTAATAATTATCTGGTTTTCCTTTTGGTACATAGGTAGAACGGGGTGGAACCCTGACACCTTGACCAAAATAAAGACCCTCACCGAGCGAGAGGTTATATCCTTGCCTTCTCATGTAACCATTTGCTTGTGAACTATACCGAGAGAAATGTTGCCCCGGCACTTCCTCATCCGAGTTACTGTCCAAGAAAAGATCAGGAGTTGGAGATGGATCCCCTTTTCCAAAGATTATTTCTTTCTCACCCCCTGTCTTTGCGGGTAGGATCACCGTTGTCCCGGCTAAATTTTGCAGATATTTCGTCGTCGTGCAAGATGAGCGAAGTGGCATGTGTAGATTAGGATTGTCATACAATTCCTGCATTACATTATCAAGACAAGGCGAGTACTCTAAATCATTATTTATTACTTCATCGGCAAGTTGCCAATTACAACTTTCGTCCGACGATTCATCACCGTCAAGATCGATTACAAGAGGTTCAATGTCATTTAGTACAAGACCTTCGCTATAATCGAGCCCGGCTTCGGTATCAACTTCTTCTCCGCTGTCCGTGCCATGGGCCGATGGTTCAGTATCGGACTCAGCACCATAAAGAAGGGAGTCAGTAAAGTAATTTTCTAACCCCTTGAATGGTTGCTTATTCGCGACCACTGTCTTGACCTCCTCATTAGTGTCGACATATTTCAAACACTGATGGAGGGTGGAGGGAACTATAAGATTACTGTGGATCCATAGGCGACCCAACAGTAAGTTATAGGAAGTCTCCGCATCGATCACATAGCAGGTGACTTCAAATTTCAAATCTCCGAGTTGACACTTCACCCGGATTTTTCCCAACGGTCTTGATCCGCTAGTATTGAATCCATAGATAACCGTTCCTGTGGAGGCTAACTTGCTGATGAGAATTCCGAGGTGGTACATCAACCGAAGTGGCATGATGCTAACGGCGGAACCCGGATCGACTTGAATCCGATTGACAACGCTCGAACCGATATATCCAGTAAAATATAACGGTCTGTCATGCTTCGAATTCCTGACTTGCATATCTTCTTTTGTGAAAGCTATGTAAGGAAATTTGGTGGCTGCCAGATTGCAATGCTGCACCGACGAATCTGGCTCTTCAGGAGTTGGCTTGATCTGAGTGATGAATACTTCAGAATCAGCCAAGGCTTCTTGTAAAGCTTCCCTGGTCTCTTTCGAGAGGCGCAACAACTCGTATAGTGTGATCCTTGTTGGGATATTTGCTAACTGAGTCATGACGTCGAAGCGGTATGGAGTGTTTGAGCTTTCCGGTTTGTCTCGTCCAATCGGTCGATTGAAACGAGGCTGCTTCGGAAGTTGAACTTCTTTGGATTGAGGTTCCTTCTCTTTCTGCTTAACAACTTTCTAAGGTTTCTCGGTTGCTATGGGTGGAGTTATAACCACCCCCAGCTCTTTTAAAGTTTTGGTAGGTACAGCTCTCTCTACTCCCTGCTTGGCTAATTGCTTGGATGCGCTTGGGTAGTTAAAACTGTATTCGTTTCCACTTCTAGTAGCGAAAACTTCCTGCTCTTCATCAGAAAGTGGTAAAGCTGCTATCTCCTCGTCGTCTTTCTCAGGAATCGCCGAGGTTCCGTAACAGGACTTCTCTTTTCCTTTGCCTTTTGATTTCTTCTTCGACGTGGATGTCGTCCACTGTTCATCTTCAAGCAAATCCGGATGAACCCAAAGGATTTCGTCGTTAGGGGTTGTGTGTGACACTAGTCCTTTTTGGCGCTGTCCATGAGGGTCATCGTTGATGGTTTGCATCTTAGCCTTTGACACTGGTTCGGCTTGAAACCAGGACAAAGGAACCGATCCAAAGCTAATAGAGACCGCGTTTGCGCCCACCTTCTTCTCCTTTGGTTTCGGTGTCACAATACCAACATCGATTAAGGTTTGTATTATATCTTTCAAGACATAACACGCCTTAGTGGGATGGTGGACCCTCCTGTGATATGCACAGTGTTTTGGATCATTAGTCTTCTTCGCTTCTTCTTGGTTTGTGACCGGTGGAAGCTTGATCTTATTATTATCCAGCAAGTATTTGAAGATAACCGGAACTTCATCATCTTTGAATGAATATTCCTTCGGAAATCTGGGCTCAGAAGTCTTAAACTGTTTCTGAGGCTGCTGATTTTGATTTGGCGCCAACTGGAATGATGACTGCTGTGGTTGTTGCTGTAGCGGCTGTTATGACGTTTGATGTGCGTCCACAGCGGCTACGGACCCCCTTCCTCTGCCTCGAGGATTAAAGTTCTGTTTTTAATTTTGATTGTTAGCTGGTGGCTGACCCCTCTCTAAGTTCCTTCTCTTGAGAAACCGTTCAGCTTGCTCACCTCTAACCTTTAACTCTTTCCAGGTTTTAGAGGGTACAACTCCCATAACCTCCAATACATCCAATGACAAGTTATTGTGACATGTCTGTAGGATGAATTCTTCGGTGAGTGGATCTCGACAATTCACCGCTTTGTTCCGGAACCGTTTGACAAAAACGTCAACCGACTCCCCATTCTTCTGCTTTTCATCCAACAACGTGCCAATAGAGACATCCGTGTCATCGTCGAAGAAATTGGTAAGGAACAATTCTTCCATATCTCCCCAGCTAGTGATGCTTCCGGGTTTCAGGCGTCGGTACCAATCGAAGGCAGGCCCGCGAAGGGTTCCTACGAATGACCGAACCATCAGGGCTTCATTTCCTGATATCGCGCCGAGATGTGACTTGAAGTAAATCAAGTGCTGAGTTGGTGAACCCCTGCCATCAAACGGAGTAAAGTTAATCAAATTAAATTTTGGGGGATAAGGAATCAAATCCCACTCCCTCGGGTATGGGTATGGAATGCCCGTCTTCTTCACTTCTTAGGCCGTCATCAGTGCGTTGACTTTGCTCTCAAGATCCTGCATTTTCTTGCCTTCTTCCTCATCCTTCTTCAAGTAGACTTGAGGAGGTTGAGTGGCTGATTTTGATGGACCGCTTCCAGAATTATCTTTGTCGGGAGGAGGATCAGCGAAGATAGTCTCGTCCTCTTTACCATCGTCTACAGTTATACGCATAGGTATAACGTTACGTTGGCTGGACTCTGCCTTCTGACTAGATTCCGATTGATGTTGCTGAGCTTGCAAATCTCGCATCTGCTGCATCGTCAACTCCATCTCAGTTTTGATCTCAGCTCTAATTTCTTCGCGTTGTTTGGCCAACGCTTCTTGTAGTATCTGAGCCAATTGATCTGGCGTGATGGCGAATGATTCTCTGGCTCGCCCAACACTAGATGTGGTGCTGTCTGAAGCAATGGCAGAACAAGTATCTGACAATTCTTCATCCGACGACAATCCTTCGTGCATTCTTTTGTAGTCCCGGCGTCGGTTGGCCCTTCGTTGCAACCGCGTCATTCTTTGAGAAAGACCCCGCTCAACTCTTCCTTCTGAAGAGAAATCAGGGTCAGGGTTGACTAAATGCTGTTTTCCTCTGCCGATCATGTTAATGGTGACCTCAGGGAATTCATCTTGCCGAATTGTAGGTTTCTTTTTGTTGAAGCGCCTCATTTTGGGTTTTAGCGTTTCTGTAGACAGTCTCTGAAATACGGAAACACGTTTCGCCCCTGCTTCTGAGCAACTACATTCTGTCAATACTACCTTGATGAGTCTCTCGCATGCGCAATGCGATTCATCTTCTCGGACAATTCTTTTTCTTGAATTGTTATTTTGATAGTACAGCTCATCATTGTTATGATTAGAGCAACCTATCTTTTGTTTGGGAACCTTGTTAACATGCACAGGACGACTAGTCGTCACCTCTGGGCGATCCAAGGTTAAATTTTTAAATACACCTCCTTGCGGGTGTGGAGTCTTCATAGGTCCTAAACGATCATGAACTGATATTCTCTCGTTTTGGACCGGATTAATTCTGACAGGAGGGTGTTTACGACCGCCTGTATAGGAAACCACTAAGGGTTTATTTGCCGGACTTGGATTTTCTTTGACCATTTTTTTGCCTCGATCGTCAACCGAGGGACCAAGGCGATCCGTCATGGTAATCTTGAACTTAGATAAATCTGGGCTAACCCAGGGTTTCACTGGTGATGCAGTAGACGGGCCCGAAACAGATGTTTGCGGCGCATTCGGCATCCAAACCTTACGGTTCTTTGGTGACTTTTCAGACACCAACTCCTCTTTGATTGCTTGTTTTTGTTGACGAAGAGCGCGGGCACGAGCGGCCTTCACTTTATGCCTTTGTATCCGTTCCTTCAGTGTTGAACAGGCCCTTTTGACGAGGGTCCATTCCTCCGTCGTAAGTTGGGCAGAAATGTGATTATTTTGCCTTTGAGGCAACTAAACCATCTTCTGGTTCCTCGACTTTAGGTCCGCATAATAATGGACCCCGTCGGTCTGTTGCATGGCCTTAGCCAATTGTCGAGCACGGCGCTGGCGTTGTCTCTGACGAGCCCTCTTCGTCAGCACCGGTGATATATTCATTAGCGACTCCTTAACTGGTGCGGAGTCACTTGGAGCAGAGATGTTGCAGAGAGATTTCTTAACAACAACCGAGCAGGAACCTTCACCTGCGGCCTTCATTGGAACTGAAGACTTGGGAACTTTCTTGGAAGAAGAAATCCTCCTGCACTTATGCGATGAGGAAGATTTTGAAGACGAGGATGACATGTACTCCTCGAATTTTACTTGATCGAACTCGTATTCGATCTCCTCAGTGACAATGATCTTGATCGGTTGCGACACCACGGCCTCGGCAGCGAGGCCGCTGGCTCCCACTGTGGTCGCCAGTTTGTTTTTGTCAAAAGTCTATTTTGTTGTCGAATTCATTATATCTTCTTTTGATTACAACAAATTCAAAGGGATAGTCTTTTTATAAGACTTCTTTTGCACAACAAAGCGAAAATTACAACTTTTGAGAAAATAACACAATAGTTGTTTATCAACTACTGCTTTTGTGGGACTTTGCCTGTGCCGGGAGCGCGTTAGCTCGTGGACCACCGAATCACAGATCGTGAAGAGGGGTTGCTGATTCTTCCTTCGTTTATCGAAGTGAGAATTTGAAACGAAGATCTTATCAAAGTAAGATAGTCGTTCTTCTTAAGATCAAGTCAAAGCTCGAACTCAAGGAATTGTTTCAAGAACTCAAATCTCTGCTCTCTCTGCTCTGGATTGCTCTAAAAAATGCTCGATCCTCGTCAGAAATGACCCTAGGGGGGTATTTATAGCCTCTGGGGTTCATAACTAACAAAACTTAACAAAAGACAAAATTAGTACGGCGAGACAGTGTTTACTGTCTCGCTGGCCGAGACAGTGTTTGCTGTCTCGCCCAGCGAGACAGTAAATTTGTTGTCTCGCCCAGCAAAACAGTAAATACTGTCTCGAAAAACGAATATTCTTGGCAGTTTCTCGCTGTAACTGCCTTCCCACGTTTCAAACTCCGTTATTTTGGCAGTTATTCACGTGATTTTCGCCCACGTTGTTTCCCACGTCCCTTGGTAGTTAATGGACACGTGTAGGGTAGTTATCAAGACGGTTTAAACCATTTCAACACTGTCTCGCTGACGAGACAGCAAAAACTGTCTCGCTGGCGAGACAGCAAATACTGTCTCGCTGGCGAGACAGCAAAGTCTGTCTCGCTGGTGATACAGGTGTATCTTCTTCCCTACCTCGGGAGCTTAGTGATCCTCATGGGAGCTTGAGGATAGGTGATTCTCATGGTATCTTGAGAATAGGAGCGTGGATGGAGCCAAAGAAGACGGTGAAAGAAGTCGGAAGAAGCAAAACGCAAAAGGATAGGGAATACTGACTGTTCTCTGTCCGGTCGACCGCAGCACACATGTCGGTCGATCGGAAAACCTGCACGCTGCAGGGTTTGAGAAAACTCTCTGGCCGGTCAACCGGACCAAGCCTGGCGGTCGACCGGATCGCGATTTCTAGGTTTCCTGTTTCGTTTTGGATTCTGTTTTGATAGGGATTCCTGATTCTTTTGGGCTTATTTATTTACAAGATTGCCATCCACGTTTGCACATCTATAAATAGGATTGTTTTAGGGTTCTAAACGATCAGACCTAAGGGAGAGAGAAATTCTAATAATTGTATTAGAGTTTAGAGAGAGAGTTGAGAGGTTGTTCTCAATTCTAGTGAGATTGTGAGAGAGGGATTGTAATCTTTTCATACTCATAATCTAGAGAAGGTATTTTTCTTCGCCATACTGAATTGTACTTGTGTTTTGGTCATCCTCTTCTCAACCCACCTTTTGGTAATTCCGCGACCAAAGGGTGCTCGCACGGCAACTCGTATCAGCTGGCGAGACAGTAAACACTGTCTCGCTGGCAAGATAGTTCATATCTGTCTTGATTTTTTTCCTAAGACAGTATGATGTGATTTTTGGATGATCTTCTTCATGTTTGGATATCTATTAGCATTTTTTAACGCCTACAATAGATTGTTTTGCTTTGGTTCGCACATAAAAAATGGTGAGAAACCAATGTATTTATTTTTCTTGTGTTTGGTTCGCATAGAAAAAAAAGGAAAACTTTTGTAAACAAAGCAGAGAAGGAAAAAAATCTGACGTGGCAGAGTTTTCATCAATTTCACTCGGTTGGTGAAAGAAATCGGAGAGGGAAAAAAATCTGAGCTGGCGGCGATTTCAGCAGAGTTTTCCCTCTTCCATCTGAGCGAACCAAAGCGGCACAAAGAAATGGACGGAAACAAAAAAAACTGACGTGAATGGCTAAAAATCTGACGTGGAGGGGTTTTCTGAGTTTTCCACCCCTTATAATAGCGAACCAAACAGCCCTTTAGCATCTCTATACCAATACTTAAATATTGTCTCAAAGAGAAAGTAGAAAAAAGGGTTTCTAGGTTGGTTATGCATATCTTCCTCTGCACGGAGAGGTTTTATACCTTGTGGTGATCTTTTTGGCATTATTCATTTTTCTTGCGTAAGTGGGTTGAAGGTCGAAGATCATATTGCTATTGTAATGTCTTATTTTGGATGTACGTAGTTAGTTACTTTCTTTATTTTTTTTAAAGAGGACAAAATTTTGAAATGAATCTTTTCAAAAAATAATTTATCAATTTCAACCTACTTGCAAAATATTTATTAAAATCTACCTAATTTCAACCACGTTAGCAGAACTAGGTCGATTTAATTTAAATTTTTTTTGAACTACACAGGATTGGCGATCCCCTAGAATTAAATCATGTGCTAAATCCTATAGATTCCCAATCCCGTAGAATTTACGAATTATTTTCCGAAATTGACCTAATTCCCCATATGTTTATCAAAATCGATCTAGTTTTAACCAACTTGGCAGAAACTAGGTCTATTTTGATAAATTTTGGAAATAAATCTATTTTGATAAATATTTTTGGTAATAGGTCTAATTCGAAACTTTGTCCCATGCGGAAGCTTTGGGGCCGTTATGATTCTCTCTTATATGCATATGCGTTTCCTGTCATTGTTACTTATTGTTCACGTGTGATGAGGTGCACTGTCAGTTCAAGTGTCTTCTGACCTAATTTGATAAGGGTTGCACCTTAATCTAACCTCCATCCGTGTGCTGTGACTATATTTTTTTTTTCGCACTGAATTTGCGATACAATCGGGTTGCGTTTAACGACACCTGCAACAACAATAGTAGTAGTTGCGTTAGCTTGTTTAGTTCAATTACAAAGGCATAGGATTTTCCTCCATCTTTTATTTGAAATCCCCTACCAAATTCCAAAGGTTCCTTTTTTTTTCCTCCACAAACTGATCAGTATGAAATTTTGTGATATGTGTAATGTCATCACACTTGCAACAAGCTTACAAGCACCAGTTACGATATTGGTTGCCTTCTCCAAACTAAAGTCACTCACAGTTGATTTTTATGTTTAAAGTGTGCGTCTCCAAGAATCCTAGGACCAAAAAAGTCCCTCTGCGCGCGCACAAGTGAGCTCATCTCCCCCCATACAAGTGAGCTCAGCACGGCAAATACAAAGACAGTGAAATAAACTAACGGAAGCTAAGCATCCACATTTGTATGCTGAGGACCACAAATAACTAGACTGAAAGTTGTGCATTATCACTACAAGAATCTGCTTTTCTTAGTTCTCCACCTACCGGTTGAAGTCTTCGGAGTTATTCTTGTGCTTTTTCAGCACGTTAAAGTTCTGGTGTATATCTTTTCCTGCAATGTCATTGGCTTCAAGAAGCCTG
This sequence comes from Asparagus kiusianus, assembly GCA_022839385.1. NCBI lineage: Eukaryota > Viridiplantae > Streptophyta > Magnoliopsida > Asparagales > Asparagaceae > Asparagus > Asparagus kiusianus. Next base: position 123,026 of record BQKN01000267.1, read on the forward strand.
GCAAAGGTAGCGCACATACTCTCTGATAGTGGCATCAGATCAGATACTTGTGCTCTTTTTCTTTTTCTCCTTTTATTTTTCCTTCTTTTAGAGATTAAATCCTATGTCATCTCAGATCCTTATCTGCTTCTTGATTCCACTACAGGTACTAAACCTTTATCATCAATCTTCAGCATCTTGCCTGCGACCTCTTCCAACAATTCAAGAGTCAGGACTTGGGAGAAAAAGAGAGCGGGTAGTGACTTGTTCTCCTATGTTGCCTATAGATGATTTTTTTTTTTTTTTTTTTTTTTTTTGCCCTATTTGACCATCACTTCATCATGGCTCAAACTGTATCAGTGTAGATATCTACAATACTTGTCGCAACGCCTAATATAAGATCTCAGATCGTATAGAATATAAAACCCTTAACCCTTATCATAACTTCGGAGGTTTGGTGCAATGACAGGTCTTTTGACAATGCATCAGAGCAACCAAACTTCAAATCCTACTAGCTGCAAAAAAGGGCGCTCGTGATATATAAACCTCAACCATCATTATGGTGCAGAATGCCCTCGTGCAGCGGGAGGGACCATTGACATATACGAGTATAAAACTAGTTTCTGATATGCAATACATGTTGAATGTATATCCGCGCATAAATTCACATAAATGGTTGCATTCATCGCAATTTATACATGAGCACATAGTAGGAGTTCTCTGTAATTTTCGAAATTATGCCTACAAAAATTGATTATTCAAAACATTGTATCATCCTTGGCTAGCCGGCATGCTTATTAAATAAAACATGGTTGAAATTCGGCAACAAGCACCACTTCACAAAGAACAAGGCCAAGTAATACCAAATTAACTTATATATCTAAACTATCATGACAATTCTTGACTAACCAACATACTTATAGTACCTAATGACTGTATAAAGGGCCTGCGCGCAGTTACCCATACATAACCCCCTTGCCCCTAGTTCTTTATTTATATGAATCGTATAAACACATATTAGTTCCGTAAGGAAGCATATGCTGATAATTACAGGTACATCCTTCGTCCGCCTGATCCAGACTCTCTCTGGCAATTGTAATACACAGCAGCCACTGGAGAACCGAGATTGTAGAGCTCTGCAAAGTCTCTGGTGTTGAAGTTCTGACGCCAGCCAGGTGCATAGACAATCTGCCTTCCCAGCTGCTGAAACAGCACAAATACGATGCGATGGATGCCAAGAGATGGCCGTGGGTTCTCGTAGCACACCACCTCTTGCCCTGCACTCAGAGGTAGCCCAAAATAGATATATATTTAGAACTAGTTAATTGCAGAAATCTTTGGCAGTTATCAATCTTAGAGTTTTGAAGCCTTACCATATTTCGCTTCTGTGGTTCCTGGGATATCAGTCACCAGCCTAAGATCAATATAATTAGTCAGTAACTTAACATATAGTTTTATCTTAAGTAGGTTACTTATGATGAAGGAGTTGATTGCACACAGACTCTCTGTATTCTCGTCTTTTCGGACTTACTAACCCTATAATTTCATTGTGGCAGATAGACCGCCCGGTTTAAGTTCTTTTGTTCTTGTAACAGCCTATCTGCAACAACGAAACTACGTCGATACTGGGTGCAAAACAGCGACAGTACATGGGGTCAATGTGCAGTTATCCCTAGGATGAACAAGGATAAAAGACTGCAGGTCTAATGTGTGCAATTATCCCTAGGGTGAACAAGCATAAAAGACTACACTATTTTTTGGACTCTAAAGAAATAAGAGGAGGAGAAAAATATAATGGCCTACCAGTGAAGGTATTCCCTTAAGGTAGGGTCACTTGGACTAGGAGCATCTGGGTCTACCATCACCTGCAAATTAACATATGTACACATATATAAACATCTCATGCTTCAACTCATGGTAATGACACTTGTTTTTCGATCGCAACTCGCAAGCTTTGTATTTTTTTTTTAATTTTTTTTATTTTTTTATTTTTTGGGTTCGGCCTTACAAGTGTGTAAAAGGTTCTCAGATCATTCCCTCCGACTTCTACCGTAGGCTGGATGCACACTTGCGAAGGCTTAAACGGTTTCCCATTGCTAACATCTTTGGACCCATATGTCACCTTAAGGGTGGTAGTAGTCCTTGTGAAGGGGTCCAAAACATCTCCAACAACCCTGCCCACAACCAAAGGATCCCTGCTCATTTTTGCTAAACACCTGGCTAGATCAGAGAGGGGGTTTAAGGGGACAAAGGAGGTGCAAGAGGTTTGACGACTGGTTGGCTATTTTGGATGGAAAATGTTACGACTGAATCCCTATTTATATCCCTCGGGGTTCATGCACTTGCCTTGTTGTTTGGCCATGTGCTTAGCTTAGCTAGAATCTATTTTCCTTTCTGGTTTCTGGTCACAAAGTTTTGAAGGTCTCTTTTATCTTTTGTAGCCCCAAACAAGGAAAGGGAAGGCATCACCCTTCCTCCTTTGTGTTTGTGTGCAAGACCAAGAACTGGCTCAGACCAATACCAGAAATGGTGGAGTCACGTCCTGTTGAGACAAATTTGGATAGGTTCCTCATCAGCTTGCACAATTTTAGGTTCGAGATCACGGAGGAAACCCGATGTTACAGTGGCTTTGTTTGTCTGGTTGGTTCGCCACTAGCGCGCATCGCCCTGGCCTTGCTGAACCACAGGATTGAGTAGGATAGCAACCCCCAATAATTTCATGGAGCTAGAGAGGAGTTGGTGTTGGAATTATTGGTCACGTATCACACTTTATGGTCGGAAAGAATGGAAGAAGACATGCCCGTCTTCAAACCGAAACAAGGTTGCTTGAAGGGAAAGCATTGCCACTTTAAGGAAGGAAACTGTGGGAGCTATCTCGAAAGAATCCTTTCCTTCAATGGCCAGAGAAGAAAGCAGAGAATGAAAGGGGTTGGAAACATTCACGTGTTAGGATGACAAGTTCCCACTTGAGTTTTTATTTAAAGAATGTGATGGAGGAGGAAGTTAGAATAAGAGATAAGAAAGTAGAGGAGCTGATAGAGATACTGTGAAACAATACCGTTGGCATACCGAGCGGGCTTTTTCCTGGAAATGATGTTGCTTGCCAAAAGATCAAGGTCTGATGTGAACTTAAGAAGGGAACAGATAAGGAAGTGGATTTCATTATCAGTTTCTTTCCAAGGAATGCAAATTTACAGTAACAGAGTACTTGATAGAAAGACATCGTTAACACTGAAAATAAATCCTCAGACAGGCTACTGGACATCAGTTAGAAATAGAAAACTAGGCGATAATATGTGAGAAAGACAACTTGACCAAAATTACAACCGCAGACATTTCCTTCCAAGGAACTAAAGCATGCCTTCATCATTTCTCGAAACACAAAATAAGATTGCTCAAACTTTACAATTACATGCTCATAAAAAGACAGAATACTTGCTGTCTGTCTAACCAAAAACACTGCTAATCCTGATCACATGTGTATACAAACGTCGCTTGTTAAACCCCTGAAAGCTAATAAATACTCTCTTACCGCTAACTGTACATATGCAACCACAAAGACAAAACTTGCACTCGTACTCGTATCTCAAAAAGCTTATAGAAACTAGTAGACTTATTTCAGTTAGACGTGCAAGCCATTGCCATTAGCGAGTATGTTTCCACTTCCGTTCTGGCAAATCTTTGACGCTGACATGCCATTGCCCAAAACATCTCTTGGAGTTGGCTTGTTCAGATAGCTAGGAGTTTGCAGCCACATATCTAATTGACCACACGAAGCAGCTATGAGCCCTGTCGTTATTTTACAATGAAGATCTCATTAAACCAAGAACAGATATTATCAACTTTATAGAAAGTATATACGCATTAGATAAATTTGAACATGTCCATATACAATGGAGAGCATTGAACATCAATGCAAGCAGCATGCAGCTCATTCTATTTGCATGTGCAAGGTAGCCTGACTCTTTTGACCTTAGTATGTCACGTCAACCATCTAGAGCAACAAATCCAAAGGCCCTTTCAGATTGATGATTTTGATGGAGCTCACAACAGCAATAATGGGATTCAGGCATCTTCATGTGTGCAGATAATTGTGTACAAAAAATGTGATATGAGCGCAGAATATTCTAGCAAGGTGGAATCTTTACAATGCCATATGTTAGGAGTCACATAACTTGAGGATACTACCATCTTCTATACAATACCTTCTTCACAAAGATGGAATACTGCCCAGCATTACTAGATGTCTGTTAATAAAACGAGGTACGCTGCTTTAAGAGGGACAATATCAAGAGGGAAAGCTTAATCGCATTGATTTTTGCGCTTCAGTTCTATAATATGCATATATTGATATTAATATATTATCTAAACATATGTTGGCACTGGTATGTAAGGGACATATTGAAAATCTATCTCATTATGCTAACTAATCAAAGTTCACATTACATATTAAAAAGTTGAGATCAAAGTATGTCTCAAGAACCTCATTAGTCTATTACAAAAAGGTTAAATACTGATCTTGTATGAAAAGCTTATTGTCAAATTATATCAAGAACGCATTGAACATCTTCTTTCATTTTTCATGTTATTGATTTCTATGATCTAATATGGGAATGCACCATGGATAGGTATGCATTGAGCTTTCTAGAAACCGGCAATGTTATATGAAGTGCTTCAACAAATTGAGGGGACAGTAAACTGATTGCAGATGCCTAAATGTACCAATTGAATAAAAGAGTTTGAGAAAATCAAAAAGAAAACTCTATAAACTGATCCTGAATTCTATAATATACAAAGTCTTCATCGTGGATTGTGATACCTCACCTAAGGTAGATAAAACATGTGTGATACCTCACCAAGGTAGATAACACATGTGGCGATGAGTCAATTATCATTTTGAATTCATGGCATTTTCCCAAGGGACTACATGGTTTATGGGGACTCCACTCAAAACAAAAGCTTAAAGAATCATCTTATTTAATGTCTACAAAAGGATCCAAGTTCTTTTAGGAGGACAATATGGAGAGAGAATAACAAAGACATTGAATGAGTTTCTTGCACACAGGAAGGTTAACAAATAGGTTTGTCTTGACATACCTTACGTATTGGCTGAAAATCCATCCATATCCTAAAGCATAAAGTCTCAAGATTATAACTAGAAAGAGTGATATTCCTAAGCTAAAATCACCAACAAACTGCACTGAAACAGTCTGGTCACATAAGATATTCACTCCGATCTACATCTCAAATGAGTTGTAGAACAGATTTACATCAAATTTTACATTCTATATTTCATATTCCATCCAAGATGCTCAAAGAGATAACAAAGCCTCAATTCCTGTGGAAAAGGGTCCTAATCTTGCTTACTTAAGCTTATTAAACGAATGCTCATGATAGCTTAGTATCAGTCTGTTGTCAAGCGTTGTGGTACAAATGAAGCATTGAATGATATATCGAGAATGATACATACTGCTATAGGCATTTCCTTCACTGAGAAAACTACCTCGGGAGGTTCAATAGGAAACTCAAGGGTCTGGGGCCTGAGCCCGGAAGCAATGGTGCACGGCAGCAGATTTGTGCTGGCTATTACGAGCCCAGGTGCATGGAGAATAAATATCGCAGGCCTCTGATCATCCGAGGCAGCTGTTATTGCACATGACCGACAGAAGGGGCTCCAGAGTGGGCAACTCCAGTTCCACTCAAAGGATCATGAGGGGACTTCTTTGTGCAGAAGTAATTATTGTTTAATACTAACCCAACCGCTTTTTTGACATCACATATCAATAACCTGACAGCCTTATTTGTCACAGCTAATGGTCGAGGACCACACAGATCAATGACCTAAAAACAATCAAGACTCTGTCAGCACTTGAGATTGCTACAACTTTGAACACCATGAATGCATGCTCTTATTGTACATCCTGGGCTAAATGTTAGTTCGCCAGTATGCAATTGTGACATCCATAGCGTTTAATGTCATTCACAAGTACAGGATGGGCAACAAGAGCATGAATGCATGCATGGAGTTCAAAGCTGTGGCAGTGTTCAAGTGATGCTAGGTTCTTGTTCATTGTTAGATTGTTGATCTATGTGGTCATAGACCATTCAAATTAACGAAGAGGTTGTAAGGATTGTGATCTACAATGGCAAAGACGCACAGATTTGGCGTTTAAGAACAGATGTTGCTGCAGTGTGGAGCTACCTCATCATCCTTAGAGTGGGACAGAAGTCACTTTCTTGCCAAATCTGTGCCGTCAATTCCCGATAAGGCTGGTAATTTCAATCACCCGAACCGCGCTATAGTTTCCAGGCTTGAGGCCTAGAGTTTACCCTCCCTCTCCACGGAGTGGCATATTAGAATCATGTCCTTGAAGCCCAGCTCATAGTCAAGAAAGTAGGATTATGAAAAGTGGATACATGTAGAAGCCATATTAGTCACAGTGAAGCCCAACCTTTTCTAATATATGTGAAATGGTGAATAACAACCCAGTTGGACGACTTGGATTTATATGAACCAGTAAATTGTATATACTTATGTCCTAATCAGTCCAAATAAAAATTTTACTGTGTTCTGATTAAGGCTCCTGATTTCAATATGATAAATGGAACAGAGATTTTCGGGTAATTATCAAGTATAGTGTTGCATCTCAAAACTTGGATCTTCCAGTCATCTGGTATAAACATTCTTTCTATCCAAATGTTCCATCTCCATATGTTGCTAAAACCCCTCTTTGTCCCTCTTCTCTCTGCTTCCTTCTTCCTTGTCTTAGAAGCCTTTCTCTTTTTCAACGTAACTTTTTTTATTTCCCATAAATATGTGTCTGCATAACATTCTTACGTAAATAGGATTCAAGTTTGACCACCTAGGGCCTACAACATCTTTAAAAACTCTCCGGCATAATGCTAAACCACATTACTTTGCTGTCTTTTTCTTTTTCTGTTTTTCCCCCCTTCTCTACTTCTGTAATCTTATGTTTTTTGTTTGTCTTATTTAGTATGTTCGATGGGTATCCATCAACAACTTGGTACACTTCTAGTTTTCTGCCAAATAAGAGACTAATCACAGATAACATGGGCCTTAGTTTAATCGTAATGTAAGCTAAATATTATTAGTGCCTGAGTGTCAGTAGGACAAATTTTTAAAAACAACCTTTTTTAATATTAATTGGCAAAATCGACCGTTCAAGAAAATAATTGGCAAAATCGACCCTTTTGGGTCGATTTTGCTACGAAGAAATTTTGTTGAGATGCACGGGACTACTAGTCCTATGCATCTCTCTCCTCTCACCCTACCCCCATCCCACCTGGCCATCTCTCTCTCTCCTCACTCACCTCCCCCTCTTTCCCTACCCCCATCCCTCCCTAGCAGACCCCTCCCACTTCCCCTCCCACCTCCAACCCCAAATCGACGCCGCTCTGCTTGCGTGGTGATAACGACGGCGGTGATGGAGCTCGGGGTGTGGCTGAGCGTGGGCTGGTGACGCGGTCGGAGGGGCTCGGCTGGAGGGCGGAGCTCGAGATGCTCGGGTTGAGCTCGAGCTAGAGGGAGGAGCAAAGGCTTGAGGCGAGAGGGGCGGACGGCGGTGAGAGCTTGGGTTCGACGGTGCTGGGCTTCGTTGGTGGCGAGGGAAGAGTGAGGTCGGAGCTTTGGCACAGCGTCGGGGCAGAGTTTGGCGGCGATGGAGGAGACAACGACGGTGCAGGCGGTCAGCGTTGGGCACGGGTTGGTGGCGTAGATTTGGGGCGGAGCTACAGGTGAAGGAGGTGGTGCTTGGTGAAGGTGGTCGGCGGGTTGGTGAGAGAGGGAGATGGATTTCTTGAGTTGAGGGAAGTGGAGGACGGCTGCATCGATTTGGAGTTGGAGGTGGGAGGGGAAGTGGGAGGGGTCTGCTGGGGAGGGATGGGGGTAGGGAAAGAGGGGGAGGTGAGGAGAGAGAGAGATGGCCAGGTGGGATGGGGGTAGGGAGAGAGGAGGGAGATGCACGGGACTAGTAGTCTCGTGCACTTCAACAAAGTTTCTTCGCAGCAAAATCGACCCAAAAGGGTAGGTCGATTTTGCCAATTATTTTCTTGAACGGTCGATTTTGCCAATTAATATTAAAAAAAGGTTGTTTTTAAAAATTTGTCCGTGTCAGTGTGCAGATGTGACTCCCTTCAGTTGTGTCTACTGTCTACTATGCACTAAGAAATGAATATGATGTACTATAGTAAACGAAATAATATTATCTTCTCATTTAAACTCAAAATCTAGTTAGCTTGGGATGCTTGCTTTCTTGTTCCATGAGTATAGATTTGCACGAAGAAAAGGTAGGTGTCCTACACCGCATTTACTTGGCTAAGATTCTGAGACCGACTCAGAAGACTGTGTGCCTCTTTGATGGCTAATTGTGATATTGGTTAATTCTTTTGTGATCTTTCTCACCTTCAGACTCTTGCTTCATGGCTGGCTGGGATGATGATTATGATGATGATGAAAATAATGGAATGAATAGTAAGTGATTGGCATGCATTTCATGCACTGTTACAGGTAAGGCCAAGAAGAAAAAGAGTTGTATTTGAATAAAAAATTTCTTCCAAATTAGAGTGAATTAAGAGCAACTAGAGCATTAGAAAATAGTAGGCATGACTCTGTCCTAATGTCACCTAAGAAAAGTGCAGAAGGTTTTCCGGGTCGTGACTTGAATTCTGGATGAAACTGAACTCCTACATAATATGGATGCGTAGGCAGTTCAATTACCTGCAATATCAAAATTTTATGCATCAATATCAATCAAATATCAAAATTTTATGCATCAATATCAATCAAAGCATGTAAACCAATATTGTATTACAAAAAAATCACACCTCCATTCGCTTCCCACTTTCATCTTTACCAACAAATGCAAGGCCAGCATCTTCAAAGTCGGAGATCAAGTCAGGATTAACCTGCAAAATTAGTAACATTAAGGTCTAGCATTTTAAACCGACTAAAGTTTCCCAAATGGTGAGTAAACTTTTGCCTAATGTAGCATAGGGAACCCTGTAAAATGGATAAAATATTGGTAATGATCCAATTTCTTTACCAGGTTCTGAAGAGTTCAGATCTGCTAATCATTAGATGTGTTGAAACTTCAAATTTTGGGATTACGTGCATGCTTTATTGCCTGCTACACCCATGGTCATCTATGGTACATATCAACTGAGATTCACTGTCAGACTCTACAATGATCTATGCCAACACTACTTCTAAACAAATGTTTTGACTTTTTGGATGCTAGTTTTGTTGATTGTAAGGTCTCCCTCTTTCGTGCATCAAGTTGCTATAGTAAGACTTGCATCAAATCCAACGCACACAATCCCACAATAAATGCTTACTAGTCAAAGAGGGGAAGTTGAAGTTGCATTTAGTAAATCGTAGAATCCAAGGAAAGATTTGAAAGTATATATGTTTATAAACTTCAAAATTTTCGAGCACATAAACATTGTAGTCATAACAATCCAACATGAAACCTTCATTATGGAAGGCCTAGGTTTGATCAAGCATAGAAATCTCCACCTAGATCAAGCATAGAAATCTCCATAAGAACAAAACACTAAGATGAATAAACCAGTAATGGTTGCTAGGTAGACTTATGCGGTCAAGCAGAAATTGAGCACTTCATGGGAGCATCAAACAGTAAGGTAACTAATCTCATATATGTGACGATCTTTTAATTTTATTAAATTAAAATGAATTTTTTGTTAAGTGTTGGTTGGGGATCTTTATTCCATATATCCAGTGTACTTCCTTTTTATTATTTTCATCTTAGATATTGGTAAAATTTTTTAGGGTTATTTTAAGAATCATAATCTAGTTCTTAGCACTTCTAAGAAAAACAAACATACACACAAGTATATAGATGTAAACATATTATCACACAAAGGCAAACATACACGCAAACATATAGATGCAAACATATTATACACACATACACACTCAAAAATACATACTAACATACTTACAAATCACATGAAAGCATGTATATAAATGGATAAAGATTTAACTTAGGTATGTTGGTTGTACAGCCCAATATGGGACATCAAGCGCCATTTATTTTTCTGAAAGTCAAATTGTAAAGCTTGGTCTTTGAGTTTGAGCTAAGATTCCCACCACAGAAGAGGCCCCACAATGTAGAACAGTAGTACCCAGAGTAACAAATTTCATCATATGTGAATCATGTGATTGCAACTAACCAACTGAAGTAGAATAATTTGCAACGGAACATACCTCATATCTATGTCGATGTCTTTCATCCACATAACTGACATTGCCATATCTAATAAAATTCAAAGCACATCAGACTTTTCTGACAGAAGGTTAAAAATTATTAACAATTTAATAAAGTTTCAAGGATTATGACCCTCACAACTTAACAGATTTGCAATCAGCAACCTGAAAATAAGTCCTCCTTGATCCAAGTCGCATTGTTCCCCCCATATGAGTCTTTGAACCCTGTAAAGGACAATCAACAGTCATGCAAAGAAAAACAATAGAATCAAGTCAGTCAAGAAAAAAATGGCACTAAAATAAAATGGAGAGAAATCCTTTTCAACCTCTGGCATAAAAATAACACAAGGGTTAGAGGTGTCTGGGTCAAACTCTGTGCTATTTGCATCCTCCAGCTTAAGAACAGAACGGGCAAACTCAATCACAGCAATCTGCATGCCCAGGCAAATGCCAAGGTATGGAATACTATTTTCTCGAGCATATTTAGCAGCAAGAATTTTTCCTTGTACCCCTCTGTCCCCAAACCCTCCTGGGACTAAGATACCATCTGCACCCTGAAAATAAAAATCGCCATATAAAACTCGAAGAGGAATGATAATGAGTACAAAATACAGAAGAGACATGCTTACCTTCAGCAAATTCCATGCTGCTTCATAGATATTAGGTTCCTGCACAAGGAACAAGATGCACGTTAACTAGAGACAAAGAAAATGAAACAGAAGAAAAAGGTTAGGGTTTTCTCAATAATTAAACCTCTTTTGCTGTAGTATCTTCAAGATCGGTAGCAGGAACCCAGTCCACTACAAGTTTCTGACAACAAGCTATAGAAGCATGCAAAAGAGCCTGCAAAGAGGTTGATTTTGTGAATTGGTACCTTAATAAATATTCAACTCAACTGCCCCAAAATATGCTATGTGACATTCTTCTTAAAGTGTCTTACTGCCTTTGACCATTAGGACCTGTTTGGTTATTTTCTAAAAAACCAAAAAATAGAAATGAAAACTAAGAAATCTCAAAAAGTACAATTTCACACATTTCCATCCCTAAAACTCACCCACAACATCTAATAAAATATTATTTTTATCCAACAACTCATCCACCACATCTAATAAAATATTATTTTCATCCAACAACTCATCCATCACATCCACCATATCTAATAAAATATTATTTTCATTCACAACATCACTCAACTCATCTCATCTCATATTTAAAAATCACTCACATCATCCAATAAGATTGTGACAACTCATCTCATCTCATTAACATTTCATTTCTTTGTTTTCCTCCCAAAAAACTAGGAAAATAATTTCCTTAAGTGTGAGTCACATCATCCAATAATATAATGACAACTCATCTCATCTCATCTATTTTCTTATTTTTAAGAAATAACCAAACAAAAAAAACAACCTAATACAAGAAATATGTTTCTTATAATTCATTTCCTTATTTTTTCCGCCAACCAAACAACATCAAAACAAGTTTTCTTAAAAAATCACTCACATCATCCTATAATAAGGTGACAACTCATCTCATCTCATCTCCATTTCTTTGATTTCCTTCTTTTTTTAGCCAACCAAACAATTCCAAAACCTATTTTTCTTAGAAATAGGTTTTCTTTTCTTTGATTTCCCTCTTTTTTTAGGCAAACAAACAGCCCCTTACACCAAAACTCCAAAGTTGTGGTGAGGGTTGAACGTTATATTTTTATATTCTAACATGCCCCCACAAGTAGAGCACACTTTTTTTAGGGGCCGAAACATGGATTTTGCATCAGTGTCAATTTTTTTAAAAATCCGCTTTAAATTCGTGGTTGGTGAGATTTAAACGTGGGTTGCTTTGATACTATCTTAAAGACCCTCTAGTACATATCACACAACAACTGGATCATCTCTCAATAGCATGTCACAGAAAAATAACGAGTTCATAATTAAAGCAAATTAGATAAGATGTTATGAGGTCTCGTACATATTGCACAAGAGTATTTTTTTCATTATCTTTTTCTTGAAGCTGATACTTTTCGGTCAACTTTCTTATGAAGAACTACTACTTTTACATGAAAGTATAATATTTCTTTTTCACTTGAAAAAAATTGTTAGAATATAAAAATATGATGAACAACCTTCACCTCTACTTCAGAGTTTTAGTATTCTGATTAGGGACTTTAAGATGGTATCAGAGGCCACATGATCCTAGAGAATTTCTCTCATCTTTCTATACCTGAGGCCATCAAGGGAGTTTTGCATGGCCTTCATGCTCCCCTTGGCGGCTTCAACATCTTCGGCTTCCACAACAAAGTTCAACATCCTTGTTTTCTTGTTCTCAAAAAAGAATTAAAAATTGAAAGCAATACTGTTCTTCTGACATGATGAACAGTAAAGAATAACACTGTTCACGCAAGCACCCAGCAGTGCTTTTCGCATGATGGGCAGTACAGGTTACTGTTCACGCACTGATATATTTGGTGGTTATTTGAAATGCTATTGGTACTCTTTTGACGTAGTTTCTACTGACTTACCCACCTATGATTTCTACTAGCTTACCTGCCTACTACTGGTTGACCCGCCTAGAGTTTCTTCTAGCTATGACTACACTTTTTTTCTTACTGATGTCTCCAAGTACGCTAGGCAAAAATGAACTTTCTCTAGACTCTTGTAACTAGGTGATCAATTTCCACTTATAACTGAGACATCTATGGTATATATGCTCCAGCTTGAGTGGGAGTGTTGGATATTATTAGTCTAAGATATTAGTACATGTTATGAGATATTGTTGAGATATTGTGAGATGAAATTAAATATAATTTTATATCATACCTATTTTGTAATATCCTCCTAATCTCTATTTAAGAGAGATTAAGGTTAGACGTATAATATCTTTGCCTTTTCTATTTATCTACAATTTTAATACATCAACAAATCTGGCGTAAGAAACTATGCAATACGGATACACCGAAAAAAGAAAAAGCAAGCTGCATACATGATACATCTATGTCCGCTAATATAGATCATATAGTTGGCAAAAGTTCCAATTGCTTTAGATACATTAGCGTCAGAGTTCTGGTACTGATCTTAAATAGCTAGAAAACACAATCTTAAATGAGATCTACAACAGAGCCTCCACAGCTATATCATAAAAGTGATGTATTCATTGAGCATGCTTTTTAAACTCACTGTCTCTGCCTAGTGAAGGATAACTCCCCGATTCATTAAAAATCATGACAAACCATCATGTGCACCAATAACACGACATTCTTACTTCATAGGTTTGAACAAAGAAATGCTTGCTCATAATGCTTAATGAAGGAATGATAATTGTAACACCTATGGTGTCGTCAATGCTTTCACCATTTATGTCTTGAAAGACACATGACAAAATATTAAGAAATAGCCAAAGAACAGACAGAACCAGTAACGAGTTCAACAAGGAGTAAGGATCATCATGAAATAATGGAGGTGACAGTTTTAAGGATTAGGACGATGGAGGACAAGCTTGGCAAAATTGATGAGAGGATTTCAGAAAATATGGGTGGCTTGAAGAGTAAGTTGTTTAATGATGTTTCATACATAGGATCATTTTTCAAAGGGCATGGAGACAGGCAGTGGCTCTTATTTATAAGGAAGAAGGTTGTAAAAGGTAAAGGGATGTTCCCCTTAGCACACAATCAAATATTAAGATATTGGTCAATAGGAACCACTACAAGGTGGATGGACTTTGAGTACTGTTCTGCCCACTATTCCAAGGGATTGGCTCATAAGTCATTTCACACGAAAGAAAAGATCTTAAAGGGTTCGGATTAGCAGTGCATGTAGTTAAAAAATGTCTCCGAACAGCCGTTTGGTAACACTTTTGATGTTTGTCCTAGAACACCCAAGAAAGACAACCCTTTTTGAGTCTTCGTAGAGCCATGTACAATGCTAAATCTTTCGAGTTTATAAACATACATCATTGTATGACTTCTTTTGATTGATAATTGAAACTTTGATAATTTCAAGAGTTGTCAATGGTAGGAACCAAGCCTTTTGTGAAGGCAAGAAGAGGATGTGAAGTGTTTGATCTGATCTTTTTACTTAATGAATCATCAATAAAATCCTAGCCATGATTTCTCCCACTCAAAACCCTGATTCCCACAGGCCACAGCAATACTATTCTCTCCCAAAAACAAATGTCGATGCTGATAACATCACAAACGATGATGCAAATTGTAAGAATATGTTTAACAAGTGACACTGACAGTTTTAACATGATGATAGCTAAAACATACAATTCTATCAAAAAAGGGAAATCAGTCGCATGCTGGGGAGGAAAGGTACTAAGCAACATCATGGCCAGGTACCAGTGTCAATAAGAAGAAGAAAAGTATCCCACAGAACAAAAGGCAAACACAAGAGTAGTACTTACAACACATGCATATAGACAGATATATAGAAGAAAATGTATTCACCTTCAAAACTGAAAGGTAAGAATCAGAAAGGCCAGTATACTTCCCGACCATTGCAATTCTGACCTGTAAGTTACGCAGCATCTGGTTATGTTAAGGCCATATATTAAAGGGCATAGAAACTAAGGCCTCATCAGGTAGAAATATTTCATATGCTTGGAACATACAGGATTCTGCAATGTGTCACAGATTTCAGCCCTTGCAGTCCATTCTTCTAACATGGGCTCCACAGCCACACTGCAAATAATGAAATAGCTCGACAATTAAGAGTAATAAAGAAACTATGAATAAATTCTTCAAACTTCCGAATTCAACAAGTTAATATAGTTTGGTACAATTCATCAGACAGACCCTTGGAGATTCAGTCCTCTTAAGAGAGCCTCATGCGCCTTCTGGTCCTAAGATAGTGACAAGAAGGAATTTCTGTAAGATATCTAGCACAAGGAAAGAATACACCTAAAGAAAGTATAGCGTTGTTACTCCCTTAATTCACCGCAAATAAGAAAGAACATGACAATTACATACTCTTAATAGTAAAGGGATATGCCATATGTTTGTGACATCATACAGAGTGATGATATTTGCTGCCTGTAAGTGTATTGTTATTCAAATTCATGTCAGGGATGTCACAATCTTTGAGAAAAGTTTCACAATACATTACTGGTTTAGAGAGAATACCTGAACATGACAGAATTGTGATAGTTTTTCTTTAACATTTTCATCCAGGGGCTGCAATAACATTTAGTGAAATCAGAGAGCAAAGATAGAACACCATGATAATGAAAATGAAAGAAAAGGAGGCAGAGGATACTTTCACACTGCGACAGGCCAATATATTTGGTGTCAATCCAAGTCCTCTTAATCCTCGAACACTGTGTTGGGTAGGTTTTGTTTTCTACAAGCAAGACAATGCAAGAACAACACCTATCAAAGTCAGATACCATGTTCAAAGGATAGAGTTACCAACAAACAGCTGTTATCTAAAGAAAGCAACAAACAGTGACCCTAAACCATTTACCTGCTCACCAACAACATTAAGAACCGGCACGAGACTGACATGAACCAGACAAAAGTTTCCTGGGCCTAAAAGATTCAGAAAGTGCTCATGAAATATCATTATCCAGTAGACTAAGAATGGAAGTTGACCTTTCAAATCTTGCATTAGGCGGATAATAGCAGAGTAACAACCAACTCACCTACGCGATGAGAGAATTGACCCAGAGCCTCAATGAAGGGCATTGACTCTATGTCCCCTGCATTATATGAATAATTGTATCAAGCAAACATTATATCCAAATGCATAAACATAAGTACTTTCAATATCAAGCATGTATCAAGAGTATTTATTACTATATTAATATATTATCACCTATAGTTCCACCAAGTTCAATAACACAAACATTAGCTGGTCCTTCTTTCCCATCAACAGGTATCATGGCCACGCGCTCGATGCACTCTTGTATGGCATCTGTAATATGTGGTACAACCTTGGAAGAGAAAGGATAATGATTCATAATATAATAGAAGAATGAGTGACCCACATAATCCTCATAACAAGAAGTTTGCTCCCTCAAATCTTAAGTTATTTGAAATAGGCCCCCAGAAACTCATTATTATAAGTCCCTGAAATCTCTTTGGTTATACCAAATAGATCCCTGCTGTTTTAAAGCTGTTAACCACCAAAAAGACTAATGACAGTTAGCTCCTTTAATTTACCATTATAATCTTCTTCCTCAACCCAGCCTAACAATAATATTCGAAGGTCTCTCCCTATGTTCATTAAAAGATCACTTTTTTCTTCAATGATGATCTTATTCTTTGATGAAGAAAACGTGAGTTTTTAATGGGTGTTGGAAGAGCATTAGAATATTACTGTTAGGATTGATTAAGGAAGAAGAGCAACTAAAGAAACTAAATTGCACGTTAGTTTTTTTTGGGGTTTTAAGTTAATAGATTTAAACTACAGGGATCTGCATAACCAAAGAGATTTGGAGATTTTCCTCATAATAATGAGTTTCAGGGGACCTAATTTAAATAACTTATGCTTTGGGGGGGGGGGGGGGGCAATGCCTCAAAACCCCTAACATGAAAAGTAATTCTGACAATATTGTGCACACCTGAACTGTTTTGCCCAGATAATCTCCCTTTCTTTCCTTGTCAATGACAGACTATTATGAAAAGAAGATGAGGGGATATCAGAAAATATTAGAAGAGTCTTAAATAGATTGAGTCAAAGAAAATTCATTGTGTATTAATCAAGTTAATATATGCCACAAATCAGTTGGCTTAAATATTATGTCAAGTGACGTGAATATACGTAGGCGAAAGAACAATTACCTGGTATATTTTCCCGGTAGTAATGTTGTTGTCACGGGTTAATTTGAGATCTAAAAACCTTTCGTAGTTTCCAAGGTCCAAGTCCACCTTCCATATACAATAAACCAGTTGAGAGGAGTAATCTCAGTTCACCAATAAAAATGACAAGGAAAATGACCATGAGAAAACAATAAAGGACTTTGGAATATTTGTTAAAAAAAATTGACAATGAAAGAAAACAATCACAGAAAACTCAGAAGCAAGGTATTCAAGTATCAATCAAGCCATGATACTCAAAATAAATAATTAACTAATTAATTATTGTGGCAAAAGGCAATAACCAAACACTAGAAATCAAGAAAACACCTGACAGATTTTTTTTTATTTTTATTTTTTTAAGAAGGAACCAAAAGCAAAACAAATGAATGAAATAAGAACAAGTTTGAGATTCCTTACCTCGCCACCATCATCTAAGACAAAAACTTCACCATGCTCGAAAGGAGACATAGTTCCAGCATCAGTATTAAGATATGGATCTGTAAATTTTGATTACAGTAAATAAGAACGTCTTGGTTAATGTCAAAAGTTAAATTTAAAAAAAAACTGCATAATCATCATTCACCAAAGAATGACTCGAAGCATCCAAATGGACTGAAAGTGATTGAAAACAAAAAATATGAATACAAATACAAGCAACTAACGACTTCCACTTGAATTCTAGTCAAGATTGGCAAGCAAGATTGGGTACTGTGGGTCCCTGTAACTCAATTCACATCCCTTTTGTTCTCCTCAGCTTGAGATAAGACTATTTCTTACCCTCCTTACAAAGTTTCATACAGAAGAAACAGATAAAACATAATACAATTGTTTGACATGAGGTTAAAAGGAGAACAAATGCTCAAGAAAAATTAAAAAGAAGAAAGAAAAAAAGGGTACTTCCAAAGTATCATATCATTACAGCTTATTGCTAAATCAAAACTGTACTTTGTTCCAACCAAACGACATAATAAAGAAAAGTTAATAAGTAAACCCCAACATCAAAATTCCCCCAAAACATTCCCTTGTAGCCTACAAATGACTCACAAATGAACTTCCAACCCTCTGTTCAACAAAATTTTCGCCCATTAATCCACACAAAATGAACTATAACATAACAATGAAAGAACCCTATACTTGCAAAAAGGAAAACAACCCATTAGCTAAAATGACAGTATCTTTGGACTAAAATAAAAAAGACCCAAAATTTACAATGCCCAGATTCAAAAAGAAGAGAGCTTTCTACGTTTTCTCAAAAAAAACCCAAAAAAAAACTGAATCAGATATTTGTACCAATCTTAATGGAGGTGACGCGGAGACCGCAGGCTTTGAGGACGACGCCGATGCTGCTGGCCGTCACACCTTTGCCCAGCCCGCTAACAACACCCCCAGTTACCAGAACGTACTTCATCTCTCTTATGATTTCGATGTATAGAGTTCTGTTTCTATATGTATTTGAGAGACCCAGATGAGATCAATGGTAATGGAAATGAGAGAGAGGATGAGACTAAGAGCCCTGCACTCTCAGTCTCTCTCTCACTTGTAATGGCGGCAGGAGTTTGAAAGAGGAGAGAGAGAGAGAGAGAGAGAGAGGGGGGGGGGGTTAAAAGAGAACGGGGGAAGAGTGGGACGATTAAAATACCGAGTTTGCCTCTCGAGGGGGAGAGTTTTTATTCTCACGCTGATTCACGCGAGCTTAACTTTAATAATTGTAGCATTTAGTGTTCGTAGAATTCAATGGTGAAGCTACAATAATTCAACTTTAAAATATAGTTACAATAGTATTAAAAAATATAAATAAGCCTGTTTAACATTAAATTCAGCAAACATTAACGGTTAAAATTATTTTTTGAATGTCACATGTGAAAATTCGAGAAAAAAATTGTCACGTTTATGTAATACTAGTTTTAATGTTTGCTGAATTTAAATATCAAACTTATTTCTTTTTTTAATTTATTTTTTTACTATAAAATAAGTCAGATTCATTTTGAATTAAAATCTATAAACATGGATTATTATATTTACCATAAAATTTATTTAAACATTTAAAAAAATTATGAAATAGATTTGTGTGTTAAATTGGGATCAATATACTTTTATAAACTTGTATACACAACATTATTTTTTAAATTTGTATATATCAAACTTCATGTAACATTTATTTTTCGAATCAAATCACGGATCTCCAACTTGTTTATTTTAGTCATTAAATATAGTGTTAAGTTTGAAAAAATATAATATATATTATTGATGTGTTAATAAAAATATAACCAAATACTTAATATTAAGATGGTTTGTATAAGCTCAGCACAGAGCATAAACTTTTCACAAGACTGCAAGATATCTTAATTATTGATAGATTTAAAAAATACTAAAGATTAAAGCATATTTAAAAATTTGCGTGAAAATCCCTTCTAAAGAATCCTAATTTTACTAAAAAATTAAGCTTTACTATAAAATATTCAAAAAATTATCCTTTTCTCCTTTTTTATATTTAATTGAGCCGAGATCAATTTTTCTCCATCTTTATCTTTTTGTAGACAATTCTACAGTAGTGTCTTCATCAACTACATCAATTGTGATATCAGATTGGTACATAATAAAGAGCAAAGACAAGACAAGAGTGTAGAAAGATCACTGCTGAAAGTACTTAATATAAACACTGCTAATGTACTTAATATAAACACTACTGAAAGTAGTTATGAAGACCTTAGCAAAATAGAAGATCAGAAACTCAAAAGAATTTTTGACTTGAGGAAACAAGAATCGGGTAATATAAGAACTAAGAACTTTTGTTTATAAAAAATATATATATACTTTGAGAGAATAGGTACCCAACACCCAACGTTCGACACTCTTTACCACTAAATAGAAATCTTAACCTGGATTTTCCCAAAAAGAAAGATCACTTAGAAGGAAAACCCACCAATATTATAATCTCTATCGTATATAAAATCATTTAATATATGTTGTGGTTTCTCTGTTGTTT
Organism: Asparagus kiusianus; assembly: GCA_022839385.1. Taxonomy (NCBI): domain Eukaryota; kingdom Viridiplantae; phylum Streptophyta; class Magnoliopsida; order Asparagales; family Asparagaceae; genus Asparagus; species Asparagus kiusianus. The sequence continues at coordinate 143,033 of BQKN01000267.1, forward strand.
GCCTAAACTTCCAAATGTAGTATGTTTATTAACTTTGCCCAAGCTACAACTTCTACCTTGAGAGAACCTAAAGTTACAAACTTTGTATATGGGGTGTAGTTTATCTCAAACACTAGCAAAATCCATTAACATATTGTAACTTACAGACCATTTAAAGCTAAAATTGATACATCAACAAAAAGGCAAAGAACGCCTTAAACCTATGGGTCCAAAAAACATGCATAACCCCCAAATACAAGATACACAACAAATTTGATCTAAAGATGACATCTTTGAATCTTAAATCTAAATATAGTGTCAAGGTAAGATATAAATCAAAATTAAAAATGAGTAAAAGAAATTAAATTAAAAAGGCAAATTTGAAGTTTCCTCAAATCTACCCACTTTCACAAACAACAAACAAAATAGAGTAAAACCCAGAAGGTAATCACCTAAAACATCAACAACCCACAAATGCTAGAAAAAATAGCAAAAATATTAGAAGAAGAAAAATACCCACCTCATTCAAGACTCTCTCTTGTAACAGGAGCCCGAAAACCCTCCAAGATCAATATTTAGGAGCTCAAAAGATGAAGCAAGTAAGTGTGAATCTCTCCTGGGTCTCTGAGAACTCTGGAGAAAGAACAAAGGATTGTACTGAAGAGCTAATAAAAATATAAAATCCCAAGAGTTTTCTCTACACTATTAAATCCTATTTATTTATTTATACTAACTGTGATAAGGTTGGTGCAAAAAAATAAATATGATGTCCAGTACAAACTCTGGCGGACCAAACTAAAAATAATTAGAATTTGATTATGATTAGAATAATTATACAATTTAAAAGTTAGAATTTAATTAGGATTAGGATAGTTTAAACTTTAAAGTAATTTAATTAGGATTAGAATAAATCATTAAACATAATTTAAAAATTAGAATTTGATTAGTGATAGAATAGTTCAAACTTTATAGGGTTATTTTTGTCTGTGGAAAGATTTTTCGAAACTCGTACTTTTAAATGGAGTGTGACTAGTTCTTGTGCACGTGCAATGCACGTGGTTAAATATCAAAATTATTTATTTCTTGTCTATTTTCTTACTATAAAATAAGTCAGATTCATTTTGAGTTAAAATCTATAAACATGGTTTATTATATTTACCATAAATTTTATTTAAACATTTTTAAAAAAATTTATGAAATAGATTTGTGTGTAAACTAAGATCAATATACTTTTATATACTTGCATACACACTATTATTTTTTCAAATTTGTATATATTAAACTTTATGTAACATATTTGTTTATCGGATCAAATCATCGATCTCTAATTTGTTTATCTTAGTCATTAAATGTAGTGTTAAGTTTGAAAAAATACAATAATATATTACTGATGTGTTAATAAAAAATGTAACAAAGTATTTAATATTAAGATGATTTGTAGAAGCTCAGTACAGAACACATACTTTCACAAGACTGAAAACATCTTAATTATTGATAGACTTAAAATAACAAAAATCAATACTAAAGATTAATGTGTTAGGTCTCATGTTTATGAGACTACTATCTAATCTAGTTTTGATGATTAATAAACAATTCCTAACATCGATTTGTCGAGTGTTTTGTATTTGCTTGTTAGGAACTATACACAAAGATCCTCCTGTTAGAGGTTGGATGGATTGCGCCTTAATGATGATATTCAATGGAGGTTGGTGGAATATCGGAATGAAGCCATTTGTAATTTAAAGTAAAATTCAAGTTCAAGCTTCATCCACAACCAAGACGAGCTTTATTGAAGATCAATCTTGGGTATAATGTTTTAGGTTTATACTTTGTGTGTTGATACTTAAAGCTCAAACATTATACACACATACACATTTTCATTTTATAGCTTTTGAATTTAAATCGTATAAATATGAAACTAATAGTTATATACATATACATATGTACTAGTTTCCTATTTATTGATTTTGTTTTGGACAATAATGTGTTTAGCTATATAAATATGAAACACATGAAAATAATTACATACACACATATTCGTTTCATGTTTATATGTGCTTAAAATGATTTCATTAATTAACAAGTTTAAAATCAATGAAATCATGTTTATTTATAAAATTATGTGTTTATGAATTAAAGACTCAATTACATCATGTTACATCTTTTCCTAAGTTCATTAATCCATTCAAAATGAATATGCAAGTTTGTTTGTCAAAATTTCAAGTGTATTGAGTTTTCATATTTTGGACTATTTTGCAAAATGATGAGTTTTCACATTTGTAAAGTTCAATTTGACAAATTCTTTTTGAAACATGTTTATATTCATATTTATAAACATTTTCCAAAGTTTTATAATTTTTAGAATTTATTTGCTATTTTTAAAAGGGGTTTAAAATTAATTTTTACTGTTCATTATATGCCTTGTGCACCTTATCAGTCGACCAATGAACATTATCAGTCGACCGATGAAAGTGGCAGGAATGTGTGTTTAGTTTCTGCTCAGTCGACTGATGAACCATCAGTCGACCGATGTAGGTTATTAGTCGACTGATGAGTTCTTCAATTGACCGATAGCGGATGAGCGGCCTGTAACGGTCAGCTTATCAGTCGACTGATGAACAGTATTAGTCGATTGATGACACTTTAACGGCTATATTTCTAGGTTGCTAGATTTTTAGGTTTTTTTTTCTTTTCCTTTGGTTTTTTAGCTTTGTTTTGAGAACCTATATATACCTCTTTGGACTCAACTTCTGAACTATCCAAGAAAAGTTTTAAAACAAGTTTACAATGGTTTAATTTTGTTTAATTGTGTTTTCTAAGTGTTTATGTGAAGAGTTTTCACAAGAGGAAGGGGAGATTATTCAATCTTGTTTGGTCTTCAATTTCTCATCTTCATCACTCTTGTTGTAGAGAAGTTTTTGCTAACTCAATTCTAGCTTTATATATTTATTTGTTGATTATTAATTTTATTAAGGTAGTTTTTATATTGATTTTACATTTCATTATACTCATTGTTTACACACACAACTCACTTGAGCTTTTAGTATTTTTACATATTGTATATTTGAGTTGTGGGAGTTGAAACATTGAGAGTAAGCTTAATTGAGTTCTTATCTTATTTAGAGAACAAATATTTTTATTTGTGCTTAATTTGTGAGATCACATTGTAATACATAAGTACTCCGAGAGGAGTGTGTGGTGAAAGACGGGGTCGATTCCAAATGGAGTGACATTGGTAGTAAAGCCTAGGGAGAGATAGTAAGTCCGAACACTTGAGGAAATCGACACGGACCAGGCCAACACTTAGAGGGTGTATTGTGTGGTTATAATTGTGTGAGTTATAAACGTTTTTGGTGAACGTTGAAAATTGATTGTGATAGTGGAGATTCTCCTCGTGAGTAAGGAGCGGAGATGTAGGTCGAGGGTGACCGAACTTCATGATCATTTTGTGTGTTTGAGTTTGTCTTGGCATATTATTTGTCTCATGTTAATATCGCCATTGTTTTAATTACATATCCTTGCTTAAGTTGTTATATATCATAATTACTAGGATAATTGTTAATTAGTTTTTAAATTGGCATTAAATTGGATTAGATTAGCAAATATCCTATTCACCCCTCCCCCCTCTAGGATAATTTCATAATGGTGACTCTAATATAATTTTATATGATAAAATCATTCACATAAGCATATTAAAAGTTTTGACATGAAAATTCATTTTAAAGATTCCTAGTTTTACTTAAAAAAATTAAGTTTTACTATAAAATATTCAAAAAAAATATTAACATTATCCTTTTTCTTTCTTCTTTCCATATTTAATTGAGCCAAAATCAATCCTTCTCCACCTTTATCTTTTTCCTAGGCAATTCTACAGTAATGTCTTCATCGTCTACATCAATTATGATATCAAGTTGGTATATAATAAAGAGGAAAATGCAAGACAAGAGTCCAGAAATATATTAGGATATACTTGAATCAATCAAATTATATTATTACTCATAATAGATATATATCAGAGACAAAATATGCTAACAACCTTAAACTATAAAACATACTGTACAAGCCCTTTGACATGACTTTTTAAATGCAATCAACCCTCAAGATTAATTTTAAAAATCTATTGGGGCTAGGAAAAAATAATTTATAAGTTTGTAGTGGAATCTAGGGGAACTTAATATATTCTTAAGAATTATTAATATTTTCTTAATTTGTTTATAATGATAGTATCTCATTATTAACTAACAACAAGGCGTAGTACATTATTTATTTTATTAGGTGTTCAAGGTAGGCAAAAGACCCATGTGAGTCCTCATCGTAATGAATGTTATACAATTTAAATACGAAAAAAAGGAGGGGTTGATCAATGGTGTAGTTAGTGAGGAGGAAACTCCAACACCTTAATTTGGGTATGTGAATATATTATAGATGGAGATGTAGAAGGGTGGTTTAGAAAACAGTAGGTGTATGGGGATAATTAATATTATTTTTATTTGTGTGGTTTTCTTCGTTCATTTTCAAGATATTTATGGTCTTGTGCATATATATATATACCTATAGCATTGCTACTCTATTTTGATTTTATGGAAGAGTTTGGGTATAAAAAAATAAATTATCTAATCCGATTAAGTAGAATCATATAAGTTAAGCCCATACATGAAATTTACTTTAATCAACACTCATATGTAATTATTACAATTGGCATTAAGATCTAAGATCGTGTGAGATTCTCTTTGACTTTTATATAAATATCATCTATTTAAATAATAATAATATAATTAAACTTTGTGATTTGAAAAAAAGATCAAATAAACAATATAATTGATTCCTTTAAAATAATCTAATCTAATCTAATAAGAAGAAAATACACAAATTGTTGTAATTTCCTAAATTATAATTTCTAATAAGAAGAAAATAACAAAGACATATATTTACTGAAGGAGACAAAAACGCTATGAAAATTGTTAGAATTTTTAATCTAAAAAAGACCAAACATACAATATAATTGATTATTTTAAAGAAATCTAATCTAATATAATAAGAAGAAAATAGATGAAAGTGCTGTGAAAATTGTTCCTGTTTTTTGATATAAAAAAGTAAATATATAATATAATTAATTACTTTAAAATAATCTAATATAATTTAATAAGAAGAAAATATGAAAGCACATACCTATAGAAGGAGATGAAAGTGCTATGAAAATTATTGTAATTTCTTATCTTATATATATTGATCTGTGATGTTGCATGTGAGAGGATAACAATTATAAATAGAGTTCTATTTAAATAATAATAGTATAATTAAACTTTGAAACTAATTTTGTAGTACCATGAACTACTTGAATTTTAGTTTGTGAGAGATCGCCACGTTGTGTCCTTAGATCTCAACCGTTTGTTTTAATTTTACTTTTTTATAATTTTGAGAATGATTTTTGTCTCTTTAATTTGTTTGTTAGATTTCATAAATATACGATCCACATTATGTACATTTGTAGGTTTGCGATGTTCCTATGTTCGACCTTTGGGGCAGACATTATTTGTCTCGTTAATTTGTTTGGTTTTTGCATATACTCCCTTCATCTTGTATACATTTGTAAATTTGGCATTTAATAATTTTATTTATATTTATATTTCAATTTAAATTATATCATTATCTTTATACTATATATATCGAATAAAAAATTCATCAATTTATCAAGTTACTCTTACTTAATGGATTAGTATTTGAATTCTAAGGGTATTTTTATCTACCGAAAGATTTTTCCAAACTCATACTTTAAAGGGAGTATGACTATTTGATATACACGTGCAATGTACATGGCTAAATATCATGATTATTTAAATTGATAAAAATAGAATAAAAATAAAAAAACAAAGTTGACTCATATTCACATTAACTTTTAGTTACGGTTTAACTCATATTTACATTATCTAACATTCTCATTCAATTTTATAGCTCGTTCTCTAGAAGTAAAACTGAAAGTATGAAGAATTATTTTCTTACGAAATTAGAGAAAGGAGATTATGATATATTTCATCATGTGTTGTAAATATAAAAATTTATTTTTTCTTTGATGCAAGGACCTTATCAAATCTTGCCTCAAACGATGTGAATAAAAAATGTTATTATAACTCACTTGCCTAGGGTAATTATTTTATATAAAGGACATATAACTCATCTAGAATATCCACATCTACTAAATGGATTTTGCTATTATGAGAGCAAAATGTTAGAGGCTTATATTCAAACTTTTTGGCTCCATAAAAGACACAAGAATTTGGAGTGTATAGATTATATATCGTAAAGAACATACTGGTTCATGAAGAATTTTCCTTAATAACGATATTATTATAATGATATTACTATTTAGTATTAAATTAATTTATTATGTAAGATTATATGATCCTTTTTAATAAATTATAAAGTATATATATGGAAACATTGATGCTCATAGCCAGTAGTTGGGCTCCACAAAATAGGTTAACTTTATATTGTAGTTTGCTAGTGGTAGTACTATTGCCAATGTTATTACCTTTTCTCTTTTTTATTATTCACGCTTTTCTGATGTAAGTTCTTTTTTTTCTAATCACTCAATTGGCTATATTTAGTTTTTATAATATCAAATGTTAGAATATTTTCTTCTATTTAAAAAGTGTTGACATGATTTTCTTAAAAAATATATACACATAGTAGCAATACTATATACTTCAGTTCAACTGAATCATTAGCTTGAAACCATTTAGAGTAAGGTCCTTGCTACGCTAGAATTGTGATATAGTGATTACACAATCCAAAAGTCAAAGAAGAAATTTTTATAAAGAAAAAGTAATTTAACATGTCAAATTAACAACTAATTTATAAATTATAATATACATGGGTTATGCAGATAGCTATAGAAAGTAAGGCGTATATCTTCATAAAAATTCCATAGTGAGTGACCAACTATAATCATCATAATTTAAGCATAAATAATTATTATTTTAGTTACTAATTTGATACGCATAATTATGGAATAAATCTCAAGAAAAATAAGAATTGAGATTGTATTATCATGTAGGTAAATAAATAAATGTTAATATATAGAGCTCCTCTTTGTATTAAATTTAAAAGTAATAATTTAAATTATTAAGCATCAAATATTAGTTCATGTGAGAAATTAAAGTAATCTATGGTCTATATACATATTTAGTCAATCAATCAAACGTATTAAAATTATGATGACCATAGTCAGAATTAAATGGTGGGTTCACATTAAATATAATTCATAAAACATAGTACATTAAAGTTGAAATTATTTTAACCATTATATAGATTGTCTGAATTTTTTACATATTATATAAACTATAATATCTAGGAATAGTGATGTACACACTTAACTATGACCTAATACATCTTAAGAACGACTTACTCTTCAATATCATTATTAATTGATGTATCTATGCATTACACTAAAAAACACAATAAAATTTAGAAAACTACAAAAGAAACACCCTCAAAAGTTTCAAAAATTATAAAAAAACCCTAAAATGTGTAATTTATAAATATACAAAACCATTAAACATTACATTGAAATTAAGGAATTATAAAAAATATTGAAAATTTTCAAATTTTGGAGGGATAATTTGCAATATACTAAACTTTAAGGGTGTATTTTTGTAAATTTTAAATTTAATAGATTTTTAGTTAGTTATGTTCTTTTTAAAAAAAGTTATGAGTAATAGATATTGACCATGGAATTTTTTTCCTAACCTATACTTTTAAATGGAGTATGATATTTTTTTACAAATTTTTAATTTTCTAGGGATTGTTAGTAATTTTATATATTCATTTTAGTATCTATAGGTTAGAAATTCTCATGGTAGGGGTTTTTTACAATTTTTTGAAACTTTTAGACCTTTTCTATAAATTGTAAAATATTTATAGACTATTTATAATTCCTATGCTTTCAATTTACTAATGAGTTTGAAATTCTCTGGGTATTTTTTTTGTAAAATTTGAACTTTGAGTTTTTGTTTATAATTTTTGAAACTTTAAGAGTGTTTTCTATAAATTATAAATTATGTAGGGGATATTTAAAATTCTTATATTTTTAATGTACTGTTAGGTTGGAAATTATCAGGATTTTTATAAATTTATAATTTTAGGGTTTTATTTTATAATTTATAAAAGTTTAGAGTGTTTATTACAAATTTCGTAAATTTTCTAAGGTTTTTTTGTGTTATTTGTACATTTTTTTGTGTTCTTATGTTTGAAATTTTCAAGGTGTTTTTTATAAATTTTAAATTTTTAGGGGTGCTTTTGCAATTTTTAAAACTTACAAGACATCTTGTCCAAGGTAAAAAACTTTCAGTTTCTAGCTAGCATATATTTTCAGATTTCTCACTAAATTAAAATAAGTAAAAATTTATAGTTTTCAAGATATTTTAATAAAATTTTGAATTTTATAGGGATATTTTTGTAATTTAAAAAACTTGGATGATATTTCTTAGATTTCTCTATGAATTGAAATAAGTAAAGAATTTGAATTATATCAAACGTATTTTCTCTATTCAACAATATGTTAAGTCTCATTTGTTAGACCCTAGAGGAGGGGGGTGATTAAGGTCTTATGCTAATCTAATCCGATTTAAACGCCAATTAAAATTAATTAACAAGTTATCCTAGCAAGTATGAAATACAACAAGCTATGTAAGCTAGGATAAGCAATATGAATAAAGAGATATATCCTATATGATAAAAATATATGCAAGGATATGTAAACTAACACAAGGGTACACAATATATAAAAGATAGTGGATGAAATAAATGAGCAATGCACAATTGGCGATATAAGATAAATGCAAAAACAAATACGCCAAAGACAAACTCAAACAAGCAATATGATCACGGAGTTCGGACCTTCCGTCCTACGTCTCCGCTCTCCACTCCCGGGGAGAAATCCACTATCACAACCGGGTTTTCTATGCTCACCCGAATAACGTTTACACCTCACTGAGTCGGTTTTCAACGCTCATCGATCAACGTCACTCCTCACACTCGGTTTTCTAGTTCACCGAAAACTTCACAACACACTCGGTTTTCTAGCTCACCGAAAACCTTACAACACTCACAATGTAACAAATATAAATTTGTTCTCTACAATAGATGAGAACTCAATTAAGCACAACTCAATGTTACAATCTCTCACAACCCTAATATACTATGTATGCAAATATAATAAGCTCAAAGTGAGTGTGTGTAACAATGAGTAAAATCAAATCTAAACTCAATATAAAACTAGCTTTAATGGAAATGATAATTAACAAATAATTAATAAATAAAAGCTAGAATAGAGTTTAGAAAACTTCTCAATAGATCAAGATGGAGAGATGGAGATTTGAGCCCAAACAAGAAGATGATCTCCTCCACTTGTGAAAACCAAAACAGCTTTAAACCAAACAAACAAGCTTAAAACAAGCTTAAACTCTTTTTAAAACTCATTAAAACATTCTCTTGGGTTACATGAGAACTGAGATCAAAGATGGTATTTATAGCCTCCAAAACCTCAGCCAAAAACCCCCAAGCAAAAGACAAAAACAGCCCCAGCAACGGTAACAAAAATAGCCGTTGGGAGGAGAGCTAACAGCGACGGTCGACAGAAAAAATCCGCGGTCGACCGCGATGTAGATCCCAGACTAGGAATCGAGCAGAGACTTCTTCGGTCGACCGCACCGGTCGACCGATGGAAATATCTGTGACGCCCCTGGGTTCACACAAGGCTGCAGTCCTAGGTGAAACCAAGAATGTCAAACCTGCCATGCACCACACCGTGCAATAACACGTTTCACCATCACAATTACTATATCTCTAGTGGAAACAACAACAGGTGTAGGTACAAAGCAAGAAAAAGGTAAATCAACAATACTGGATGAAATGATAGGACATAACGTATCTCATCAACGAAATAAACTGAAGTACATAGTCAAAGTCTGAAAGGAATAAACTGGAGTACATAGTCAAAGTCTGAAATACAATAAATCTGAGTAAAGGGAATAAGGCACACAACCTTTACAACATCTAGAATAAAGTCCTCAAATGTCTAAACAAGGTCTACAGTGGAGCTCCATAAATAAAATATAACTAAAGTAGACAGCTGACACTAAAGTGCTTCGCCATCAACCTGCGACGCTCCGGGCTCCTGGCTCGTTACCTGAAAGGGGGAGGGACAACGAGCGTCAAAGCGCTAGCGAGCAACATCACAACCAACCCCCAGGGAAAGGGCTCGTTGTATACCGAAAATATAGTTATTACATAATAGTATAAAATCATTATTCTAATAGCAAATGGGTTTTGGTACTTAGGAAATTACAACACGAGCATAGGTACGTCGAGCGAAATAATCCAAACAAGGAAACCCTCATGTATATACCTTGTATCTCAAATTGTAAGTCCCTAAGTACTAAACCCAAGATCTAATACAAGAAACATCAAAGGAAACGAAAACAAACCCACCTCTACCGATAAGTGAAAATCATGACAAGGCTACCACAAGTGTCACGTCAAGCTCACATGAGTGTTATGTCCGAAAACGATTAAGTGTTCAAAACATAGACTGAAAATAACCGTTGTCCAACGCGTGGACCGGATGTGACCGTTGTCCAACGCTTGGTCCGGGTGTGACCGTTGCCCAACGCTTGGACCGGGTGTGACCGTTGTCCAACGCTTGGACCGGATGGCAAGGCATATCCAACACGAGGATTTAAACAGCAATGTATGTCCAACACGAGGACTAAGCAAAACGAATGTCCAACACTAGGACTAAGTAGCTTATAGTCCAACACGTGGACTTAGTAGCTTATAGTCCAACACGAGGACTTTACATGAACCATGAAGTCACCATTAGTAATGGGGTGTCCATTCAACTCTTGTACGTGCTTTGCTGTACAAATCTAAACTTTGTGTCAGGAAAAAGGTCATCTTACATATATAACATATGAGCTCAAACTATATATATATACACAGCATGTGATTAAACAGAAACACAAAGAAAACAGGAAAAACTCGGATGGGTCGACTCATGCACACTCATGAGTCGACTCAAGCCTCATGGGTCGACTCGTGACAAATAACGAGTCGACTCAGCAGAAGGTAAATGACAACAGGAGACGACTTCGTGAGTCGACTCATGAATTTCATGAGTCGACTCATGACTTATGGGTCGACTCGTATACTGACGAGTCGACTCAACAGAAGCAAAAAGGAAACATCACAACACTTCGTGAGTCGACTCATGACAGTCATGAGTCGACTCAACCTGATGAGTCGACTCATGATGAGTCGTGAGTCGACTCACGGGCTGAAAACTGCATATATCAAACTGAACTTGATCTAATTGTTCCACATCTCTATTTTACTAGTATACATACATCTAGCCTTCAGTTTTTTAGGTTATTACACAGTGAGAAAACATATATAGCATGAGAAACAATTACTTGCATGTTAACCCTAACATTTAAATCCCTAAACATGAAGGAAAACATTAAATTAATATAATAACTCATGTTTTTATTCTTTAAACAAAAATTCCAGATCTGGGTTTTCATTAAAAACTTGTTGGTGAGGATTTAAAATCTTAAACACATGATTTCTAGCATTCACCCTAACAAGACATTGATTTATACTTAAAATAAGTCTTAGGCTCAATAAAACTCATGAAGAACCATTATACACTAATAAAAACATGGGAGAGGGGTTTGGCGAGATGTTACTCGCCTTAGATGTGATGGAAGGCTGTCCCCTTTGCTGAAATCCAAGAGAAACGCCAGAAAAATTCTTCAAAACGCCCCAAGACCACCAAGAACACCTAGGGTTTGAGAGAGGGGAAGAGGGGCTAGGGTTTCTTGGGAGATCTGATGAGAAATGAGTGTTTTCGGGTGGGAAACATTATATAAGAGCCAATAAAACCCGACCCGAAACCCAGTAGACCTGACCCAAAAAGCCAGAAAAACCCGATGAGTCGACTCATGACTTATGATGGGTCGACTCATGGTCATGGGTCGACTCATAATTTTTATGAGTCGACTCAGCAGAAGAAAATTTGCAACAGGACTCGATTTCATGAGTCGACTTATGACAGGCGTGAGTCGACTCAACCTGATCAGTCGACTCATGACATGTTATGAGTCGACTCATGGACAAAAATCTGCATACTTCGATTTCTTTTGCACACGATTTGCAAACTTGCAACTCATCCTCATACCTGAGGCATATACACATTCTCATAAGCTCAATTATCATTTTCCATGCATGACCATGCAACAAAGATATTTAATATATATATATATATATTAAATATCTTTATTCACTCATATTCATACTTATAAGTTGTCAAAATCAACGGGGTCTTACATTCTTCCCCCCTTAAAAGAATTTCGTCCTCGAAATTCAGAAAAATCAAATCCAACTCATAACGATACTAGAAAAGCTTGTCAAGGGTCTAATCCAACCCGCATACATACACATCTTGAAATATTTACTTATGATAAGTTATAGGAAAATTTTTATTTAATAGTCCAGGATGATTATATTCCCACTCAACCCTTAATCGAATGGAACTAGTACGTCGGGTGAAAAATCCAAACAAGGAACCCCCCATATATATACCATGTGTTCCATAAGATTATGAATTAAGCGGAAATATTATCATTCTAGTGTTAAATCTAAATTTAACCACACATAAAGTCACACACATAATCATACATATAAATCAATTCACTTCCTCAATAGGTGTAGGATGTCGCGCGACATAATGCGTTTGCGCTCCCGAAAATCATCTTCGATGTCTACACTTAACCATCTAACCACTTAACTCCTAACCAAATGAAACAAGTACATCGAGCGAAAAATCCAAACAAGGAACCCCTCATATATATACCATATGTTCCAAGTACTTTGGAGATAAGTGGTACTACCCTCATTATAGTGTTGAGTATAAATATCGGGATATATATATAAATACACAATAAGAATTCACATTATACAAATTTTTAATTTATTTATCCGCTCAAACAAGTGTGGGTAGTCACGTCGCATGCCCTCCTCGCGTTCCCAAGAAGCTTCCTCAACTCCACTTCGGTTCCATGGAACCTTCACCAAATGGGATCACCTTGTTCCTGAGTCTTTTGTCTTCTCTAGCAAGTATAGACACTGAAATCTCAATAGAAGTCAAACCATTCCGAAACTCCATCTCAGGTGTCTCCAACACTCATTGTTGCTCCTCATCATGCAATTGTTTTCTAAGCATAAAAACATCAAATACATCGTGCGTACTAGGCATCGGTGCTGGAAGGTCTAGTCTGAATGAAACGGTTCCAAAAGCTCCAAAATCCAGAGCGTTCCAATGTATCTCAGTTCAAGCTTTCTCCGCCTTTGTAATTGTTCAACGTCTTTCATAGATGATTACTTTCAGCACAACTGACTCTTCAGAGCTGAAACTTTAATTTTCCTCATCTTTTATCTGTATAGCTCTTTTGCTGACTCTGAGCAGTTAGAATCTGTTCTCTGATCAAATGTTTCTTCCTCAGTAATTTGTCTCATAAGCTTTGGTCTAAGTATTAAGTATTTCTCCGGCTCTACCCAATATATAGGCGATCTGCAAGGCCTCCCGTGCGATGCTTCATACGGGGCCACACCAATTGTTGCTTGATAACTGTTGTTATAAGCGAATTCTACCAGTGGGATATGATTCCGTTCAGTTGCTTTGAAAGTCATCGATACATATCCGCACCCTGATCCTCCATTATCTAATTTACTCTTCCCGTTTGACCATCTGTCGGTGGATAAGATACATTATAGAAATATAAATCTGTTACTCAAAAGGAAATCCTGGAAACCCTTCCAAAAATGCAGAATGAACACCGAAACCTCAATCTGATGTTATCGTATCTGGAACTCCATGAAGTCGAATAGTCTCTAGAATAAGTATTCTTGCATACATCTCCGTTGTATAGTTAGTTCTCGCTGAAATAAAAAATGTACTGACTTCCTCAATTTATCCATTATCACCCCAATCGAATCATTCTCTTTCTTCGGTTTCAACAATCCCTGCGATAAGATCCATCAAACTGTCCGTCTACTCTACTCCGAAATGGTCAAGGCTGACGTGATCCTGCTGGTCTCTGATGTTCTGCCCTTACTTATTGACAGGTAAGGTAGTTAGCTACACAAGATCTGAAGTCTTCCTATGTATATCACTTCATCCAAAAGTATCTCTTTAGGCTCTTGTACATCTTAGGGGTCCTTGGATGTACTGATTCGCGAACTCGTAGTCTTTGGTAAACTCAATTCACCTCCTTTGTCTCTGGTTGTTTTTCCTTCTGGGAGAAAAGATACTTCAAATTCTAATTGTCTGTGAACTGTGAATAATTCATACCGTACTTCATAGAAGTAAAGTCTCCATGACTTCAGTGCAAATACCATCGCTGCTAACTCCAAGTCTTAAGTGGAAATAGGTCTGCTCATGCGCTCTTGATTGCTACAAAGTATATGCTACTACTCTTTAAGTCTGCATCAAAATGTCTCCTAACCTTGCCAATAATGTAATTGTGTAGACCACAAATATTCTGGATAAGCTTCCAATAATAATCAGCCAAACTCAAAAAGCTAAGAATCCCTATTTTCGTCGTTGGCGGTTCCAAGTCAAAAACTGCTACAACCTTAGCCGGACCCACTGCTATGCCCTCCTGCTGGTGACATTGCTTAGAAATCTAACTTCTGAAAATTAAAATTCATACTTGCTGAACTTAGCATATGATTGATTTTCCTGAATAGTCTTCAAAGATAACCGTAGATGCTGCTCATGATTTGCTCCCGGCCGCGAATAAGTAAGAAAATCATCAATAAAACTATCACGAACTGATCCATGAAGGGACAGAAAACTCAGTTCATAAAATACTTGAGTACAGCGGGTGCATTGGTCAACCCAAATGGTGTGACCATAAACTAAAAAGATTCACATTGAATCAGGAAAACACGGCGTTGGGATAATCATTCTCTCGAACTCGCAACTACAATAAATCCAGAACGAAGATAAATCTTCGAGAAATGTTGCGCTTCGCGCAGCTGACCGAACAGGTCATAAATCCTATCAAATCTGAAAAGTGACATGCCCAACTATATAAAAAAAAATCAATAAACAATGCATATTACCGTCCTTCTTCTTCATGAAGAGAACTGGCACTCCCTTCGGAGAACGATTCCGATGAATAAAACCCTAAACTAACAACTCGTCCAATTGGGTCTGAAGCTCCCTCATCTCAGCTAGTGTCATGCGATAGGGTGCGCGGGATATCGGGGCGGTGCCCGGCTGCATCACAATGCAAATCTCAACCTCTCACACAGGAGGTAACCCAGGTATGCCCTGAAAGACATCCTGACAATCTGAGACAACTCTAGTCTCCAACAAATCTCAACCTCTCACACAGGAGGTAACTCAGGTATGTCCTGAAAGACATCCTGATAATCCCGTCACATCTCCTCATCGATGAACACCAGGAGTGACTCCTCAAAACGATTGCTCTGAGAAGTGGCCACAATCATCTCGGACCCATTGGACACTCGCAATCTGGCTATCTTCATGAAGATAATCAGGATGACAACCAATCCATAACAAGGATAACATTAAACTCGGACACATGCAACACTATCAAATCTATGACAAACTCCGACTCGCCTAACTAATAATACACATCCTATAAACGCTCTCCAGAAGCGCTACCCCACCTAAAGGGATGGACAACCAATGATGGAAGGTCTAGAGGCTGAGCTATGATTGGGAGTCTAGTCATAAAAGCATACGAAATGGAAGAACACGAAATTTCCGACATGAAAAGAATATGGGCGGGAAAAAAAAATTTATGAGGGACGTACCCTCCACAATTGATCTGCTTGCTCCATCATCATGCGGAACTACTGCATATATTCCGCCAGTGGATGAAGACTGATCTACCGCTGGTGCTGGAGAATATGGAACAATCTGTCCCTGGGAAACCTCCTGAACTGCTAGATTCTGCCCCTCGGTCTTCTGCTGCTGCTGATTTGGGCCACCACTCTTCTGATCTCTTGTTGGCGCACTGCGGCACTCTAATGCCTTGTGTCCGACCTTGCGACAGTTAAAACAAGTTCCCCTGAACTTGGCCTGCTGTTGTGCTCTCTGATCCTGTTGGGATTTCTTCTTATGAGGGCCCTGTTGCTGCTGTAGAGGTCCAGACAAGGGTCTCTTGTTCTTACCCTTGTCTCCAGTATGCCCTCTCTTAGCACTTCCTTCCTTATCCTCCTGAAACTTAGCCGTCCCGATTTCTTGAAAAATGGTGGTTTTAGCTGCTGATGGAGGTGCAATATGATTCGCCACAAGCTCCTCGAGTGCTGCTACCCTAGCAACTAAGGGAGCCATAAGATCTATCAGATACTGGGGAGCCTGCTGCGGCTCAGGTGGTGTCTGATGCGGCTCGGGTGAAGTTTGTTGTGGTTCAGCCTGTACAGGTCTCCGGGTATGTGGCATACCAAAATCCGACATCTGAGCATATAACAAATAGTTCATGAGCCAAGGTATATATATATATATATATATATATGCATAACGTATCACCATACGATTTTCACAACGTATAGTATTCACACAAATACTTTAAACTTATACAAAAAAAAATAGTTGTTAAAGAAAAATATTCTCAATTTTTGAGATATACGCATACATCGTCCTCACTCATACTAGGAAATCCTCTCGGACTCTATACCTGAATCCTAGGAAACTCTATCCTAGCTCCACGACTCGACACAGGATGATCCTAAGGATATTGGAACTAGAGCTCTGATACCAACTGTGACGCCCCTGGGTTCACACAAGGCTGCAGTCCTAGGTGAAACCAAGAATGTCAAACCTGCCATGCACCACACCGTGCAATAACACGTTTCACCATCACAATTACTATATCTCTAGTGGAAACAACAACAGGTGTAGGTACAAAGCAAGAAAAAGGTAAATCAACAATACTGGATGAAATGATAGGACATAACGTATCTCATCAACGAAATAAACTGAAGTACATAGTCAAAGTCTGAAAGGAATAAACTGGAGTACATAGTCAAAGTCTGAAATACAATAAATCTGAGTAAAGGGAATAAGGCACACAGCCTTTACAACATCTAGAATAAAGTCCTCAAATGTCTAAACAAGGTCTACAGTGGAGCTCCATAAATAAAATATAACTAAAGTAGACAGCTGACACTAAAGTGCTTTGCCATCAACCTGCGACGCTCCGGGCTCCTGGCTCGTTACCTGAAAGGGGGAGGGACAACGAGCGTCAAAGCGCTAGCGAGCAACATCACAACCAACCCCCAGGGAAAGGGCTCATTGTATACCGAAAATACAGTTATTACATAATAGTATAAAATCATTATTCTAATAGCAAATGGGTTTTTGGTACTTAGGAAATTACAACACGAGCATAGGTACGTCGAGCGAAATAATCCAAACAAGGAAACCCTCATGTATATACCTTGTATCTCAAATTGTAAGTCCCTAAGTACTAAACCCGAGATCTAATACAAGAAACATCAAAGGAAACGAAAACAAACCCACCTCTACCGATAAGTGAAAATCATGACAAGGCTACCACAAGTGTCACGTCAAGCTCACATGAGTGTTATGTCCGAAAACGATTAAGTGTTCAAAACATAGACTGAAAATAACCGTTGTCCAACGCGTGGACCGGATGTGACCGTTGTCCAACGCTTGGTCCGGGTGTGACCGTTGCCCAACGCTTGGACCGGGTGTGACCGTTGTCAAACGCTTGGACCGGATGGCAAGGCATATCCAACACGAGGATTTAAACAGCAATGTATGTCCAACATGAGGACTAAGCAAAACGAATGTCCAACACTAGGACTAAGTAGCTTATAGTCCAACACGTGGACTTAGTAGCTTATAGTCCAACACGAGGACTTTACATGAACCATGAAGTCACCATTAGTAATGGGGTGTCCATTCAACTCTTGTACGTGCTTTGCTGTACAAATCTAAACTTTGTGTCAGGAAAAAGGTCATCTTACATATATAACATATGAGCTCAAACTATATATATATACACAGCATGTGATTAAACAGAAACACAAAGAAAACAGGAAAAACTCGGATGGGTCGACTCATGCACACTCATGAGTCGACTCAAGCCTCATGGGTCGACTCGTGACAAATAACGAGTCGACTCAGCAGAAGGTAAATGACAACAGGAGACGACTTCGTGAGTCGACTCATGAATTTCATGAGTCGACTCATGACTTATGGGTCGACTCGTATACTGACGAGTCGACTCAACAGAAGCAAAAAGGAAACATCACAACACTTCGTGAGTCGACTCATGACAGTCATGAGTCAACTCAACCTGATGAGTCGACTCATGATGAGTCATGAGTCGACTCACGGGCTAAAAACTGCATATATCAAACTGAACTTGATCTAATTGTTCCACATCTCTATTTTACTAGTATACATACATCTAGCCTTCAGTGTTTTAGGTTATTACACAGTGAGAAAATATATATAGCACGAGAAACAATTACTTGCATGTTAACCCTAACATTTAAATCCCTAAACATGAAGGAAAACATTAAATTAATATAATAACTCATGTTTTTATTCTTTAAACAAAAATTCCAGATCTGGGTTTTCATTAAAAACTTGTTGGTGAGGATTTAAAATCTTAAACACATGATTTCTAGCATTCACCCTAACAAGAACATTGATTTATACTTAAAATAAGTCTTAGGCTCAATAAAACTCATGAAGAACCATTATACACTAATAAAAACATGGGAGAGGGGTTTGGCGAGATGTTACTCGCCTTAGATGTGATGGAAGGCTGTCCCCTTTGCTGAAATCCAAGAGAAACGCCGGAAAAATTCTTCAAAACGCCCCAAGACCACCAAGAACACCTAGGGTTTGAGAGAGGGGAAGAGGGGCTAGGGTTTCTTGGGAGATCTGATGAGAAATGAGTGTTTTCGGGTGGAAAACATTATATAAGAGCCAATAAAACCCAACCCGAAACCCAGTAGACCCGACCCAAAAAGCCAGAAAAACCCGATGAGTCGACTCATGACTTATGATGGGTCGACTCATGGTCATGGGTCGACTCATAATTTTTATGAGTCGACTCAGCAGAAGAAAATTTGCAACAGGACTCGATTTTATGAGTCGACTTATGACAGGCGTGAGTCGACTCAACCTGATCAGTCGACTCATGACATGCTATGAGTCGACTCATGGACAAAAATCTGCATACTTCGATTTCTTTTGCACACGATTTGCAAACTTGCAACTCATCCTCATACCTGAGGCATATACACATCCTCATAAGCTCAATTATCATTTTCCATGCATGACCATGCAACAAAGATATTTAATATATATATATTAAATATCTTTATTCACTCATATTCACACTTATAAGTTGTCAAAATCAACGGGGTCTTACAATATCGAGCTCTCGGTCGACCACGACGGTCGACTGACAAACTCTCTGCTACCTAGAAACAAATGAACAATTGAGCAGTCGACCGGTGCGGTCGACCGAAAACTGATATTATAGAAAACTGGTTCTGAAAGCTGTTTATCTGATTTTAAAACACTATTTAAAAATATCAAATAAATTCCAAAAAATATAAAACTTTAGGGAATGATTGTAGACATGATAATAAACATGGTACAATGACTGGTTTCCAAAAAGGACTTCCCAAATGAAAAATATTATTATTTTACAAAATAGTCTAAAACACGAAAATGTAAACATATGAAATTTAACATTTAGGCTAAACCATGTTTTGAAACTTTGCACAATGATTATATAGACTTAATAAAATATGTATATGATTATTGTTAAGTCCAAAAACTAAGAATATAATATTTTCATAAAATTGCATATTCTATGCAATATATACGAAAACACAATAGTAAATATGAAACATGTGATTTCATATTTATAAACATGAAAACCAAAACTTGTATGTATATATATAACTATATATATGCATAGAAACCAAAACTTATGTATATATATATAACTATATATATATATATGAAGAAACCAATAAATGTGTGTGTATAGATATTGAGCTTAGAGTATATGACACATATAATATAAAACCTAAACTAGATTACCCAAGCTATGATCTTGATCTTCATTGTAGCACAACTTGGTACATATGCGGATGAAGCTTGAACTTGATCTTTAACTTGATTTGTATAAGCTTCATCGATATTCCACCAACCTCCTTTGGATATGATCGTTGAAGCTCTATTCCATCCATCCTCCAACTCGTTGTTTGCCTAGAATAAATACAAAAACACAAACACTAGACAAACAACATTAGACGTAAATTGTTTGTTAAACATCATCAAAACAAGAAGGCCAACATCATTATGAATAGGATATATCATTTAATTATCAATTCAAAGAAGATAGGATAATTAGAATATAAATTAGGATAACAATATAACATTTAAAAATATTAAGAATAATATTGACAATGAAATTTTTTTTTCCCGAACTCGTATTTTTAAAGGGAGTATGATAAAGTGTTAAACTGTAACTTTTATAATGTTCAGAGTATATAGGTGTTGCTAAAAACAAGTGAGGATCTATAAGTGCAAAGTAAGAAAATTATAAGATATTTAAGTGCTATTAGCATTTCCTTAATGGCAAATCTCAAATAACTCCGTAAATTTTTTGTGTGTTTATCAACCCCCCACCCCACCCCACCCCAATAAAATTATACTAAAGACACAAAACTTTTCCTAAAAAACTCCCAAATTTCAAATGCCTTCTATAACTTTCCCAAAACCACCCAAAAAGCAAGGACGTGGAGCAGATGAGCCTCAATTAAGTAAGGAAACAACGAAGTTGGCAGATGATGTGGCCTTGCCTTCTCTGGTGGTAATTGAGGGAAAAATTAGAAGTTTTGAGGGTTATTTGACACATTTTGGAGTTTTTGAGGTTTTCTAGAAAATTTCTTCGGTTTAGTGGAGGGAAAAAACTCAAAGTGTTTTGATGGAAACACCATAAAGTTTGGGGGTTGCGTAAAATTTTCCTTTTTCTTTACCCTATGGCTAATTATCACTTAAATACCACATAGTTTCCATCGGTGAGCACTTATATACCCTTGTTTGCTTTTGGCAACAAATGTATACCCTATTAAAATTCATATTTTGATATCTTATGTTATGCAGGTGTGAGAATATTCTTCGAAAAATCTCCATTTGACACTCACATTCTAGTTTTATAACTTTTTTAGAAGCAAATGTTCAACCTACCTTGATTCTCTTTTTATTCTGTTTTTCATTCTGAAGGCTTGAGATGTAGTTATTATAAATTCATTTGGAAATCCCCCATCCCTCTGAAAGTTAAAGTTTTCTTTTGGATTGTTAGCAAATGTAAGCTTAACACTAGGGCCAATTTAGTCTCTAAGGGTTGGAATGAGGATCCTAGATGTCCATTTTGCAGAATAGAAGTGGAAAATCAGGACCAACTCTTTATCAAATGTTCTTTTTGTTAGACCCTAGGGGGTGATTAGGGTCTTATGCTAATCTAATCCAATTTAAATACCAATTAAATCTTATTATCAAATTATTCTTGCAAGATAGATATATAATATGTTATGAGCAAGAATATACAATATGAACAAAGAGATATATCCTATATGGTGAAATATATGTAAGGATATATAAACAACACAAGGGTAAATAATCTAAACTAAAGATACAATTGTGATAGGGTAATATAAACAATGCAAACACACAATATGATCACGGAGTTCGACCTTCCGTCCTACGTCTTTGCTCAACCGGGTTTTCTACACTCACCCGAATAATGTTTACATCTCACACTCGGTTTTCTAGTTCACCGAAAACTTTACAATCTCTCACTCTTGCAATTTCACTTTACACCCTCTTAAGTGTTGGTCTCTAGTCTGTATCTCCTTAAGTGTTAGGAATTACAACATCTCTCTAGGCATTACCACCTACTGCACTCCTCTTGGGACGACCCCGTCTCTCACCACACACTCTTCTCGGTGTACAAGTGTATTACAAAGTGATCTACACAATTAAGCACGAATACAACAATGGTTGTTCTCTACAATGGACGAGAACTCAATTAAGCTTACTCTCAATTGTTACAACACCCCAAAACCTAATTATACAATACATGCAAATACAATAAGCTCAAAAGTTGTGTGTAAGCAATAAGAAAATCAATCATAAACTCAATGTAAATCCTAGCTTTATAAAAATGATAAACAATAAATAATTAATATAAAGCTAGTATTGAGTTTAGAAATTCTTTTTTATGAAGAAACAAGATGGAGAGATGGATTAAAATGAAGCTCAAATAATGTAGATGATCTCCTCCACTTGTAAGAAACTTCTTCACAAATAAACTCTTTTAAAACACACTAAACAAACTTTAAGACCCTTGTTAAACTTATTTAAAACATTTCTTGGATCGTTTTAGAACTGAGGTATAAGGGGGTATTTATATGAAACCCCAAAGCCAAGAGAAAGCCAAGAAAAGACTAAAAAACTAACCCAAAAACAGCTGCAGGAAATAGCCGTTGGAAGCCAACAGTAACTTCGGCGGTCGACCGTAAAAAACGAATGGTCGCCGCGAGCAGCTCAGAAACAAAATCTGGGCTCAGGACAACAGCCGGTCGACCGTGACGGTCGACCGCAAAACTCTCTGGACTTCATCCGGTCGACCGCCATAGTCGACCACGAGCCTCTGAAAAACAATCTGAGTCTCTGGACTCCGGGCGGTTGACTGTGGCGGTCGACTGCAAACAGATGCATGCAGATACAAGTTTTGAAACAGTTTTTCTAACTTTTGAAAATTTGTTAAAAATAACAAATAATATCCAAAAATAATAATAATTTGGGAAATATATATAAACATGTAGATGAACATGTTATAAAAGGAATTTTTCAAATTTCTTTCCTATTTGTGAAATATCATTATTTTGCAAATAATTCCAAAAACATGAATATGTAAACACATGAGTTTTGATATTTTAGCTTAACAATGTTTTAAAATATTACAAAATAATTTTGTAGACTTAATAAAAGATGAATATGATTATTGTTAAGTCCAAAAACTAAGAATATAATATTTTTACAAAATTACATATTTTACAAACTTTTCAAAAACAATAAATATTATTTCATTGAACTAAATAAAATTGATATTGATGAAATCATATATATGCATATAAGTATGAAATAAGAAATTTATTTTCAATTGTATTCAATTGTTTCATATTAAAACTTGAAAACTATCAAACCAAAACATATATGTATATATATAACTATTTATATACATAGAAACCATAATTAAAGTGTGTACATATATATATATATGTAAGAAAACCAATAAAATGTGTGTGTATATATGATTGAGCTTAAAGTACTAAACACACATAATATAAACTCCTAAACTAGATTACCCAACCTATAAGTTTTCAATAAACTCGACTTGGTACACTTGCGGATGAAGCTTGAACTTGAATCTTTAACTTGAATTGCATTGCTTCATTCCACAATTCCGCCAACCTCCATTGGATATGATCGTGAATACTTGATTCCATCGATCCTCCAACATATTATTTGTCTACAATAAATAGAAAACCACAAATACTAGACAAACAACATTAGTCGTAAATTGTTTGTTAAACATCATCAAAACAAGAAGGCCAACACTTTTGCATCCGCAGTCTGGTCTACTCTTTTCCCTAGCCAAAATGCATCTAATTGGCCTCGAGTCATGAGTAAGATGATCTCCTTTTGTGATACTCCTTCCATAAGCTGTGAAATCAAAACTACTTGGAAAGTCTTACTACCATGCTGCTGTTGGTAGATTTAGAACAGTCAAAACTATCTTATTTTTAAAGATGTACAGTCTCTTCCTGAACATATTGTAGCTAATGTAGCCAGATACTCTCTTTTATGGACATGAGCTCAAGAGGATAGGATGACTAGAAGGATTCGCAGAGCAGCGATGAATTTGAAGAGATCGCTAGGAAGAAAGCGGCAGATGCTGTGGGAGAGAATTTCTCAGCAAATTAGCACCTCGACCGCTTTAGTATGCCCTTTTGCCAATTCTTTTGGATTGTGGTCTCATCATGTGTGATACTATTAAAAACAATTATTTTGGTTTCTTATTTCTTTGCTTCTTTAAGAGTTTGAACATTCTCTGTTCTTGTTACTTTAGAGGTTTTGTCGGGTAGGCGATGGTAATGTCTGCTCCTTACCCTTCAATTCCTCCCGTAGTTTCTTATGTCCTTGTGTTTGTCTTGTAATCAGTATAATACTATGATATTGTCTTTTGCATCTTCTAGGCCCCAAATTTGAACTTTCAATGTGCCCCAACCCCTCCTATTTTTTTTAATGTGCTTTAGCCCATTTTAAAAAAAAATGTGCCCAAGGCCCCTCCATCATGATTCCAACTCATGCCAGTAGTTGATTAGACATGCCAGCTCATGATTAGATATGTCAGCTGGCTTAAATCTTAAATTTACCCTCCTCTTTCTCATGCCAGCGGATGTTAACTCTTACAGCTAACATGTTAACTCTTACAACTAACATGTTAACTCTT
>BQKN01000267.1:173161-185809 GCA_022839385.1 Asparagus kiusianus
TATATATATATATATATATATATGAACAGGAAATCTCTTCCTGTTTTTTTCAGTTAAAAAAGCCCACCTTAATTCTATTTTCAACCCATTTAGTTTTACTAATTTTAAAATAGAAGCAATATAGTTTTAAAAGTAAAATTAAAAAATTAAGTACAAAATTATCATGTGAGTGTTACATGCAAATATTCCAACAAACATTCTTAACATTTGGCCTTAAACAAAAACTAGCAACCAATTTTAACTAAAATCCTTGATTTGTTAGATATTAACCCCAACTTCTATTCTAAGCTCATATTTTTTTCTTATCTTATCCGATGTGGGATTATATCCATACATGAGCACTCAACATAACATAAAGAATTAAAAACAAAATTAAAAATTTCAGAGCATATATATGCTGCAGAGTTTATAAGTGTAAAGTAGCAAAATCTATAAGTCATTGAAGTGCGGATTAGCCCCCATATTTTAGGTTTTTACATGAAAATAGCATTAATTTTTTGTTGTAATTGATAATTACTATCTTTGTCCTTTTTTTAATCACAAGCATATTTACTTACAATCATGTTTGACAATGTCACATCTATTTGACTTTTCACGAAAAAAACCTGAACTTCTAAAAATTCTCTCACCTCAAATTGCAACCACCTGTGTCCTAATTATAATTATTAAAAATAAAGGTTTATTATATTAGTCCCTCTCATTTTTCATATTGTGATATTACTCCCCTCAAATCATCATATTTTGAAATCTCTTATTCAAGAAGAAATAAGAAATAAATCACGGTTAAAGATCATTTGAAGGTAAGTGCAATTGTATTATGGGCCCCAAGTCCCAAGAACTTGTTGGTAATGAATGTGACGAGAGATCCTAAGAAAATCCAAATGAAGGAGACAAAGAGGGTGTTTATAGATGCTTATTTTTTTGGTCAAACTAGCTTTTAAGCAAGCTTTTTCATTTCTATCTATTTGGTAAAATACCTAATAAGTTAGCTTAGTCTCATTTTAAAAAGCTGGTATACCCCAGCTTTTAAAGAACTAATTTATAAGCTCATTTAAAAAAACTAGGTTTGACCAAACAAATTAATATTCTACTCAAACAATTTCTATAGCAATTTTATCAAAAAAGCCAAAAGCCACTAAAAACTAGCATGACTTAAAATATTAAAAAAATTAGCCTTCCCAAGCACCCTCGAAGGCACGAAAGCACGAAGGCGGAGATGGTGAGGGTTATTTGGGAATTGTGTTGTATTATTAAGGGCTTTTATTGTCAATCTGGGGTTTGCATTTTTTTGGTGAACTGTGAGTACTGAGGGAGTGAGAATGAAGAAAGGCAAATGAAGTTTTTTTTTCTTGTGAAAGAGAGAATTAGGGGGGCTAATTTCAAAATATGATGAGGGGACTAATATCAAAATTTGAAAGATTTAGAGGACTATATTGAAAAAACAATGTGTGATATTACAAAACATGTGCTGGATATTGGGGGTAATATGAGAACATCAAGTGTTTTTTAGCTGAAAACTCTAATAGATATGACACTGAAAATATGTAGGGAAAAATGTATTTAGGCCCCCCCAAAAAAAAGTAGATGTGTCCCAGCCCCCCATATTTTTTCCCTTACTCTTTAATCCCAAAAATCAAAAGCAATTTGTGCAGCCCCCTTTTCACACATTCCCAGAAAATCATCCCAAAAAACCCGAAAATACCCCTTCCCTTATCTTCTTCTTCTTCTTCTTCTCCTCTGTGGGTTTCTCCTCCTCCTCTCAATTTCCTTCCCCTCCTCCCTCTCCTCCCC
The DNA here is from genome assembly GCA_022839385.1 of Asparagus kiusianus. Classification (NCBI taxonomy): domain Eukaryota; kingdom Viridiplantae; phylum Streptophyta; class Magnoliopsida; order Asparagales; family Asparagaceae; genus Asparagus; species Asparagus kiusianus. Next base: position 174,953 of record BQKN01000267.1, read on the forward strand.
CTCCCCCCCCTCTCCCAGTGGTGGTCCTCCATCGCCGCCCTCTACTTTGACCAGACCCAACACCAACCTCACCCGCGGCCGGGACCTCACGCGCCTCTCCACTTCTTTCTTCTTCTTCACTTCTTTAGCCATTTAGTCTTCTGAAGTACTCTGTTCATCTTACTTCTTCTGAGACCCATTTCACTTCTTTTTTCTCTTCTCTGTTGAAGGTAAGAGTAAACAAGAGGATCTCAATTTCAACAGGATCTCAATTTCCTCAAGATACAGGTACTTTTATCCCTCTACAGAATTCTCATTTCAAATTTTTATCCCCTCCCATGTGTATGTGTGTTCTCAAAAGCCAAAGAAGAAGATTTGCTCTTTCTTTTGTGGATTCATGTATTTTTCATGTTCTTAAACTCTTGTTGTTTATGCTGTTGACCATAACATTCTCTTCTTTGACTCCTGTGATGGGCGGAGGTTACTGTATTCAAAAATACAAATGAGAGTTCACACTACAACGCACCAAAAATTAAACATGTGTATATAGCTAGTGCTTGTTTATGTTTATGGTAGAAACTTAAAAGCAAAAGCAAAAATAATTACCAGTATCTAATATGTTATAATTTTCCCTCTACGAGAGTGAAATGCACTTTGTCACGTTAATTCCCTGATTTTAACATTATTAGTACAACTTTTGGTTTATTTTTCTCGTAATTGTTGTTATTTGTTGAGGATGATTTTTTTTTCTCATAATTGAAGAGTATTATTCTGCTGTGTTTGTTTCAAAACACCAACTAACTAGATTTGTAAACTTGAACAGACTTTCAGATAAAATATATTCCCTTGCTGCTGATGTAATGAAGAAACTGGTCTTTGTTGATATGCTTCACAGGAATTTTTTTGCCTTTGAGCTGGCAGGTTTGGCACACAACTTGAGTGTGTCAGTTGTGCATGAGCTCATGACCCTGAGGAGTACACAAATGCTGGGATTGAGCTCGGCTTCCATGGCTGGAGCTGCAATCTTGCATGTACTACAAGCACCAAGTGCACTCACTTTGATTGATGGGAACAAGGTTGAAGAGGCTGAAGATGAAAGTGAGGAGAAATCCATGTTGCTGAACCTAAATGTAGCATTGGACCCTTTATGGAAAGAATTAAGTAACTGCATATCATCAACTGAGCCAAAGAATAATTTACAAAACGTCCACTGAAATGTTCTCGATGCTAAGCTGAAGGTCACAGTCAAGCTAATTGTAATGAATCAATTAGTGATTGTTGTGGATTTCTTATTAGTACAATATTTTTGGTATAGCAATGTAGGTTGTAAGACTTTTGTAGCACATTGTTGAAGGTTTTTTGTAATCTCTAAGATTGCAAAATTTGTACTCGCAGAATGCAAAATTTGTAATCATATTTGTACTCAAGCAATATCACCTGTAAGAATGTAAGAAATTTTATAATTAATTTCAGCTGGATAACTTTCTGTTAAACATGTTAACTTTTATTTGACTACGTTAACTTTGAGATTAACATGTACCTGTTGAACATGTACCTGTTGACATGTTTGTATTTCCTATTGACATTCAAGTAAACATGTACCTTTTCATTTGACTATGTTAACTTTGAGGTGTATATGTTAATGTTCAAGTTTATATGCTAACGTTCACATGAACATGTTAACTATCAGTTGTATATGTTAACTTTTATCTGCATATGTTAATTTTCTTACGAACATGTTATATTTCATCTCTGCACGCTAACTATCAGCTGAATATGTTAACTTTCAGCAAAAATACCAGAAATACAATAAAAATAGTAAAGGTCAAGCTTGCTGTAATGTTTGTCATCCACATCAACTGTTTACACAACTACGTTAATATCCACAATAAAGGTTCTCTTGAGCTTACATGTTTCTTGATGACAGGATACAAGTTAACTTGAATGAAATTTCTCATAATTTAGCTATTGGCCTTGTCAGGAGGGTTATTAATATGGGTGTGTTATTAACTGAGGTAAAATCTCTGCTTTTCCTAAATTCACATCTGAACATTTTTCTTTTCCTTTTCATTCACTGACGTTCTGTATTCAAATGAAAGTTAACATGTTCATGTTAAAGTCAACATGTTAGAATAAAAGTTAACATATATAGCAGAAAGTTAACATGTAATAATGAAGGTTAACATATTATGATGAAAGTTAACATGTTCAGCTGAAAGTTAACATGTTACGAAGAAAGTTAACATATTATGGTAAAAGTTAACATATTACGAAGAAAGTTAACATATTATGATGAAAGTTAACATGTTCAGCTGAAAGTTAGCATGTTACAAAGAAAGTTAACATATTATGGTGAAAGTTAACATGTTACGAAGAAAGTTAACATATTATGATGAAAGTTAACATGTTCAGCTGAAAGTTAACATGTTAACTTTGCATATGTATAAGAAAACATGTCTGAACATTTTTCATATGTATAAGAAACATGTTAACTTTTCATTCAACTAAGGTAACATGTTAACTTTGCATATGTATAAGAAAACATGTCTGAATAGTTATATATGTATTTGTTACATACTTGAGAGAGAGAGAGAGAGAGAGAGAGAGAGGGAGAGCTTTATGAATTCACTCAATTGCAAGCAACCAAACACTCCATAATCCGAAAACATACTACTAATAAGAAAAATCATAGCAACCTCAAGAGGAGCTTAAGCACCACAACTCCAACCATAATATACTATAAAATTCTGGACGACCTATATTTCTATAACAAAAGTATTGCTGTAAGAAGCAGTCTACCCACATATACAACAAACGATATCAAATACTCCTACAACAAGCTGATACATCGCGTATCTATCAATGCTTAATCAAGAACACAAAAGAACCAATAGATATACACTTAAACATCAAACTTCTTTTTCATCAGTTCTTATTAGTAGTGCATGGCGAAAACAAACCCATCAAATAATGACTAATCTATGTTGTGAAAACCTGTCTGACATTCTTCCTTGCTTAAAAGTTTCATAGTACAAGAGGCCTATTTACAACTAAATAAGACATTTTCTCTTCCTTTCTCAGCAGTCTTGTTTGCCGACATAAAGGGCACGATGACTCTGTCCTCTCTTCTCCATTTTATCCGTGGTCCCAAGTCCAGCTTTCTCCGTTGTATGCCCCTGCCCATCTCCTCTCTTTTGAAATTAACATGCCGCCTAATATTGCTTTTGCTCTCCCCCAGTTAGCCCTTGGCTCCGCTTCCCAGCCCCCAACAAGATTGCCCGCCTCATCCGCATTCAACCCGACCTGCTAACCTCCCTCTCCATTTTCGACCACGCCCGCCTCATCCGCATCCAAGCTCCGCTGCGGCGAGCAGCTCTTCATCACCCTGATCAAAGCCTACGCCCTCACATCCAAGCCCACCTCTTCTCACAAGACGTTCACCGACGGTAGCAGGAAGAGGAGCTTCCTCCTCACACGTTCACCTACAGTGGCAGCTTCTTCTCGTCGCCGCCTCCGCCTAATTTCGCTGAGATTTGAGCCTGAGAAGAGAGGAAAGAGAGAGAGAGAGGAGGGCTGTCAGTTTTTGGGTAATAAGTTAAGGGCAAATTTGGAATTTGGGAATTGTTTTCTCACTGTGGTGTGTTGGAAATGTAAACAGGGGCTGAAACACAAGTGTTTTATGTATTGGGGGCTTTGTCACCCAAAAAATAATACAGGGGGCTTAGGCACAACAGATTTTTTATTTTGGGGCCTTAAAACATTTTTCCCAAATATGTATGCAAGTAAAGATGGTCTTAATAAATATATATAAAAAAGAAAAAGTGAGAACCATCAATTGCAATATAAGTTAAAGGTGGTTTTCAAGCAAAAACTCTATATAATGATACCCCATTTAATATTTATCATAGTAAATCACTTTTTTCTTATTCAAAAAAACAAAGTATAATTATTCAAAAAATAGGGTTTTTTTCATCAGCCACTAGCAAAAAATATCATATCCTAGACGGAATATTCTAGACAGATTTTTCCGTCTAGTTTGATATTAAACTAGACGGAAAATTTTCATCTAGAATATCCTGTCTAGAATATTCCGTCTAGGATAAAACATTCTAGACAGAAATTTCTGTCTAAAAATTTTCGTCTAGAATATTCCGTGTAAGATGTCTCGTTTTTTACTTGTGAGCATTCATATAGTAAGGAGTTATAATTGAGGAAGCAACTTCTTTATTGTCAAAACCATAGTAGAAATATTTTTGAATGCTTCGCATCCACTGTGGGCAGCAATCGTGTCAAACTGACAAGAACGCGTGCGCAAATGCAGGAGTATGTCATTGCCTCAGAAACTCCTCTTTATGATAGTAAGGACTCGTATTTCTTTTTATTGAACTAGCAGATACGCTAGGTACAGATTTTAATTATCTTCTCTTAATCATAGAAGTTACCTGTGTATCATTTTTTTTCCTATCCTTTTGTCTTGTGCTCTCCTAAATGTTTTAATTGATAAACATCCTCTCTTTATTTCGATCCTTCTATATCTGGATCTTAGCTAAATTTTATAAGTACATAAAATTTTATACTTGCCATCCTTCTTACAGAATTTTTTTTTGAAAAACATATTTGAATAAGTCATTTTATGGAAGCATTTATCTATAAGCAAAGAAAAATGCCTCACAATCTGATGGGATTCTCTTCTGGAACAATGCCTGTCAAGTATTTGGGAGTGCCTTTAGTTTCAAAAAGATTGACTTACATGGACTGTAATCCTCTCTTCACCAAGATTATTGGTCAATTCAAAAACTGATTAAAAACAGAATTCTCTCTTATGCAGGTAGAATGCAAGTCATTAAGAGTGTGATTCTTGGAATTCAAACTTTCTGGACCTCAAACTATATCCTACCAATCAGTGTTTTGAAGAAAATTGATGAAATTTGCAGAATATTCTTATGGGGTAAAAATGATCAAGCTTTCAAAGCTCCACTTGTGTCATGGGAGAGAGTATGCATGAATAAAAAGAAAGGAGGTCTGTGCATTTTTTCTGCATACAGGTGGAATGTTGCTTCTGCTCTGAGATACATCTGGTATATTCATATTGGCAAGGAGTCTTTGTGGATTAAATGGGTTCATGAAACCTATTTAAAACATAGAGACATTTGGCAGGTCAAATATAAAACATGAGATTCATGGATGTGGAAGCAATTGATTAGAACTAGAGATAAAATTATGGCTATGTGCGGGGGTGTAGAAAATCTGAAGCAACTCATCAATTTATGCCATCATAGTGCTAAACTAAGGCTTTCAGACCTATACAATTCACTAACCCCTGATTCCTAGGAAGTGCCATGGTATAATGTAGTATGGGGTGGATTCAATGTTCCCAAGCACTCTTTTATATGCTGGTTGGTCCTACGAGATAGAATCCTCACTCAGTATAGGCTTCTTAGAAGAGAGATCATTGATTCAAATACCTGTTATCTATGCTCTGGAGTTGAGTGTGAGACCAGGAATCATTTGTTCTTCGACTGTGCTTATTCTTGTGGAGTATGTAATAGCATTATGAACTGGCTGGGGTTCAATTGGAGATCATGTTGCTAGCAACAAATCATTCATTGGTTCACCATCAGGTTGAGAGGGAAAGGGCTTAAACAAAAACTAAAAAGGCTGGCTTTAACTGCAACTGTTTACTACATATGGCAGGAAAAAAATGCAAGAATTTTTCGACAGCAATCTGGAAATCTAGATCAAATGGTCAAGATGGTTAAAACTGAAATTTGGATTATAATCCTTAACAAACCAGGAGTAAGCAATGATATTGATAGCTTATTTCTGTGATTTGTTTTTTTCAGCAGGAAAAGCTCGAGCAACAAATTCGTGCGGTGAAGATCTGTGTATGTTTGTAAAAGTGTAGGCTGAGTTTATATAACCAGTCTTTGGTTTTCTTTTAACTTTGATGTGCACATACATTTTCATACTTAGTGATGAATAAAATTTCATTCATTGACCAAAAAGAAAAAAAAAGAAAAATGCCTCAGGTACCCCAAAATAGGGGACCCTGAGTGAGACATGTGAGATGTCGCCTCCCTGTCCCGTGATGCAATGTTCATGAATAGTGCATCACGGGATAGGGAGACGACACCTCACATGTCCCATGCAGGATCCCCTATTTTGGGGTCCCTATAGCAGCACTCATAAGCAAAAGCAACACGAGGTACATCTTTAATACTGAAATTTTCGCCTATTCTCAATTAAAATGTCTGCTTGCGCGTAGGGCTTTAAACAAAGGAAGAAAGTATCACTTCAAAATAAATTTTCCCTAAAACATTAGCTAAGCTTAATTAAAATTTATCAATTAGCTACATGGAATATACTACAAATATCCACCCTTTTAATTGCATGTGTAGCGTATTTTCATGATCCAAACCTTTGACTCAATTTCCTTCACATAACACATGTGGATACATATTCTTCCGGCCAAAATCCACTCACCAATTTTTCATAATAAAAATCTTTCTTTTGACATGAAATATTCTTTGAGGAATCTGCTTCACCTAATTTATTTAATAATAATAATAATAATAGAGGCAAATAGGGATCTCATCTATTTAATGGTCGAAGAGAACAATTCTAGGAACCTTTTCTCTGGTTTGTCAAGTCAACACACATCACCGATATTCATTACGTAGCAGGTGCCATAACACATGGTTTTGCCCTTTTGACATTTGGACTACTTACTTAAAAGCTATATACTTAGAAACTTGAAAATTTTATTCAAGAGCCAAAAAAAAAAAAAGGGAATTCTTCTCTCGGTCACGATGCACTATATTCCACCTAAGATTGTGACAAGTCCAATTATGTTTATTTCCTTTTAACAAAGTCGTATATCAAAGTTATTCTACTGTGGAAAAAGCTAATTAATAGTCTAACATTTGTTTCTCTCTATGCGCCTGACTTTTTGGTTGAGATTCAAGCATTTTGCAATCACTGGTGGTTATCTTTTATCATAATTTATGTTTATCTTACGTGGCAACTAATCTATACATATAAACCCACCTTCAAAATTGATTGGGTTATTTTATTAAAATTATCTTTAATTGTTAATTTATACATAAATCATATTTATGAGTTTTTTCTGCATTCAAACTTTTGAGTCCACTTTTTATAAGCCAAGTTTTTTTTCATTATTGAACCCCATCGAATCTTACGTAAGGATTATCTCTCTAATATATTTGATATTTAAAAATAACTAATTATGACAACAATACCGAGGAAACTTGACTTAAAAGTAAATCCGAGATTGCGATAAACAATAAAAGACCATTTAAATTGATTTGTGTATAAATTTTCAAATCACACAGAGATGATATTTTATACATGAGTAACTAGAATTTCTAGCTTTTACTAAATCCTAAGATAACCACACAATAATTTATAGTCAACAGAAATAAACAAGTAAAATACATTATCCCTTCACCTGGTTTGCATCCCTGATCATGAGAAAATGTTGGACTTTATGCTTTTGGCCCTTCGCTTTCGTATCTACTGGCGCGTGCCGTAGTCTTTAAAAATCCATGATATGACCAGGACGTGGCGGTGACACACAAATAACAAAGCTCAAGTTACTATACCGTAAAAAAATCACGGACTAATAATGCAGGATATATTAAACACACTTCCCCTGTAGCCAATCTCAGTAGGATCCCCCGGTGCTCTTGTCCTTAGTTACTGCACTAATTATTGTTGTTAATTAGCATACGGTAATCAAACTGTAACTGTTAATTAGGGTATGATCCTACCGCCGAGTCCAGTCAATAATTGTCTCTAGACTTGGATGCACAAGGCTTCTAGACCACGGGACCAAAAGTCATTACAGTTCAAATCAAATTACTTACTGTATATTCACATCGGTTTGATTGACTCTCAATCATCGTTAGCATAGAGCACGTCTGTGCTGTTTATATATACCAAAGAAAACTATAGAATTAGTTAATTAAATGCTAGTTAGCCTACTTTTTTATATTGTTATATTTTACCGAAAAATTCCCCAAGGACCCAAAATATGAGACCAATAGAGGGAACAAGTGAAGTGTCCTCCTCCTATTGGATAATGAGTTTGCCATCATTAATGATGGCCAACTCATTATCTCCTATTGGATAATGAGTTGGCCATCATTAATGATGGCCAACTCATTATCTAATAGGAGAGGGACACCTCACTTGTCCCTCCTATTGGTCCCATATTTTGGGTCTCTGTAGCAAAACTCTATTTTACCTGTAGCACAATCAAGAGACAACTTTCACGTAATACCACTCAATTTCCGATGTGTTGATGGCTTACAAGTTACAAGGAGTCCTGTATTAATGTTTATCTCTTCAATTTGTAAACAGGTTAAGTACATGAAATACAGAATGTACTTTGGCTTTATATACTATCTTATTTGTGTTATTAGTGGTAGTGAGATTGAGATTTGAGACACAGGATGATCAGAAATGGCAAAAAGACAAGAAAAATAAATGCCTGGTTTCCTGAGAAACAAAATTTTCATTAATATTTTGAAAAAAAAATATAATGTATCCTTGTGTTTACCATGGATAAAGAAAATCATATCCATAAATAAGAGCCTGTTTATTTCGCCAACCATAAAAAATTGAAATCGTGAACGTCATGCAAATCATATTCCCCTACATTTTTTAAAATTTTCTCAAAATAGTTGTTTGTTGTTTGTTTTACATAGAAAACATGAGTGTAGAAATATACACGCCCCCTATATTTCCTCAATTTCCTATGATTGGTTGGGGAGTTAAAACTTGGGAAAGAAAACAACAAAAACCCAATTTCGAAGATTACTTTTCTTTGGAAGAGATGAAACATGATGGAAATGTAAATTGTGCTCACCATAGTAAGTTCACCCCCAAAACAAAGACAACAACAAAATGAATGCTAATTTTTTACCAACATGAATAACACCAGCTCGAGGCCAAATAAACCAACGACAACCCATATGATTCATGACCAACTCGAGGCCAAATAAACCAACAATAACCGATGGGAGCAAATAGGTAGTGCAACGGGCCCAAAAAGAGTCAAAACACAGAATAAATTTGCCGCAATATGAATAACACCAGCTCGAGGCCAAAAACCAACATCAACCTAATTGTAACAGCCGCAAAATGGCTATAATTTAGCCCAAAAACCAGCATCAACACGAAGACAAAAGCGTCACAATGGCTATATGTTAGCCCAAAAACCAAAACTCGAAATCAACATGAAGATAAAAGCATCACAACAGCTATATTTTAGCCCAAAACCCAACGCCAACATCTATATATACCAACGGGGAAAAAGCAAGTTGCCACAACGGCTAAATTTGCCATAATAGCTATATGTACAAGCATCACAACAGCTATATGTTAGCCCAAAAACCAAAAAACAACATCAACATGAAGACAAAAGCATCACAACGGCTATATTTTAGCTCAAAACCCAACACCAATAGACACATATACCAACGGGTAAAAAAAACTAGTTGCCCGAATGGCTAAATTTCCTGCAATAGTTATATATACAAGCACTCAATCTATGGATAATGCTCAAATAATTTCATTCTCTCCCACAAATAAGAAATAAAAATCTTATATTTTTTGCTCTTATCAGCAGGCATAACATGGTGAACATATATCAAGAGTCTCAACAAAATGAACTTCAATGCTATTATCAAATCCCAACACCACTTAAGATGTACAAAAACGGTAAGAATAGGAGCAAATGTTTCTGGGATTGTGCAAAATACCGAAATAGGCATTGCAACGTTTTTGATTTAGCTCAAGATGTTAGTGAAATGAACAGAGTCATGCCAAAGTTCGAGACAATGAATGTAGAAGAGACGAAATTATCAAATACCAAACTGCAAGATGAAATAAAAATGAAGAGAGCGATGTAAAAGTTTGAAAGTGAGTGTAGAAGATAAGAAAGTTTCAAAAACCAAACAAGTAAAGAAAGAGTTGAAGCAAGCAAAACATGAAGTTGATCTTTGGAAAACCTATGCACTTTTTCATGTTTATTTTGTATGCTTCTTATATTATCAAACATTGTAATTTGTACCATGATAAAGCACTAAAGAATATATTAAGGTTTGAGTGAATATATGGTTGTGTATCAAATAAATCTATGGTACGAAGAAAAATAAAAAAATAACTGGAGTATTTCTTTTGTTCATCATAATAATAAGTATTGCCATGTAAAAAATTTCTCCAAAAATATTTAATAGTCAATGTATGTGCTCAGAATTGGTCAATATCATCATAGTATGCCTCGCTAAAGTTAGTTGTTGATAATATTGTAGGCTGTATTATTACCATGCTCATACAATAAATCTGTTGATATATTGTGTTAGTAGTGGGTTTAGTCCCACATTGGTTATGAGGATAAATCTCACCCTCATCTACTTGTATATATATATATGTACACACTCAATATTCAATTTAAGGAAAATTTACCCAAGACTCTCTCTCTCTCTCTCTCTCTCTCTCTCTCTCTCTCACTTAAACATGGTATCAAAGCTTGGTTTAGAGTTTCCCAAATAATAAAAATTTTCTAAATAAAGAAAATTCTTCCTTCTAAGTTGTTGATCTCAGTCGTCGCAGGAGATCTCAGCCACTGCCACTGTCAACGAGTCTACCGTTGCTACTGTCGCAGATCTCAGTGGAGATCTGCTTAATCCTGCAATCTTCACCGTCGGAGATCTGATTGACCGCCGCGATCTCTGTCCCCAAATTATCACAATGATTTTTTTGGCATGATCTCCTCTAATTGAGAGCGATTTAATTGGAGATTTCTAATTGAGAGTGATTTAATTGGAGATTTCTAATTGAGAGCGATTTAAT
>BQKN01000267.1:205049-219174 GCA_022839385.1 Asparagus kiusianus
ACACACACACACACACACACACACACACACACACACACACACACACACACACACACACACAATATTCAATTCAAGGGAAATTTACTTAAGATTCTCTCTCTCTGTTACTTTAATAGAATCAACAACTCCAAATCTAGATCTATAATCAAATACCAAAACTTAACACAACCTACATCAAATTATTCACTACTCCACATCTAAATCCCTCAACATATAATCATCCAACCAAAAGATCAATAAAAAAAAACCCCCACAACATCTTGACACTAAAAATTGTTGTAATATAAACTAACAAACAAAAAATAAAAAAAATAAAAACAACATTTTTACCTTGAATTTGGAAGCAATAACACTACAAAAAATGAGATCAATGATGATTGAGCAACATATGCTTGATCTGAAAATAATGCTTAGATCTAATATTTCATGTGAGATTAGGGTGGCAAATGTAGGCGTTAAAAATTGCCTACGGACTCTCACACGCAGCTCGAAGCAGAGAGAAGACGATGAATGTCACTATCCGAGTCACAGAAGCTTAATTGACGTTGATGAGCGTATGAAGTAAGTCGATGAACCGTGTGAAGCAATGGAGCTGCAGAAGAATGAAGATACGAATTGATCGGGAGCTACACTTCGCTTACAAAAGACAAAGTACCTCTCGTGTCCTATCTACTCTACATATGATTCAACCATGGGAGTTTGTAGATCTCCTCGTCGGGTTTCATTCGCACTTTAAATCGCGTAATTCCGAGTTCAGGTGATGAAGATACGACAGAAACGGGCCGGGGCGTGCCTGAACGGTACCCAGGCCTTGGCAGAGACACTACGAGTGTCTCAGCCAAGGCTAAGACACTCATGACACCATGGGTGTCTTGGCCGTGGCCGAGACACTGAGGGTGTCTGCGGGCCCAGAAAGGTCGTTTTGAGTTGTTTTGAGCTGTTTTTCAACCGTGAACTGCCTGGATTTGTTTTAACCGATCTAATATTATCCAAGAACATGATAAAGTGGTTATAACTGAGGATATGAGTGAATCGGCCGTTCTTATCTAAAAATGGAGATCCTAAAGCCTATAAATACAGCCCTAGGGCCTTCATTTGCACATGGGAGAATTCTCGAGCCTGGGCAAAGTCCTGCTGAATTGGAGACTGAAAAGCCACGAATTTTAGAGAGGAGGAGATTGGATCGAGTTCTTCGATATAAGGAAGAGGAGTTCATCAGATCTATAACCCGGTTCCTTTTCTTGAGATTGTACCTAGCTGTGATTTTGAGAAGAGTGGTTATCTCGCTGTTGTCGAGATAATTGCTTCGGTTTCTTGATTCCTTCGCGAATCAACAAAACTTCGGATTGATCTGATCACTTGGTAGTCCACGGATATTAACGTTCCTGGTACAGGCAAAGATCCCACGTAAACAGTGAGTGATAAACATCCGTTGTGTTTGTTTTGACGAGAGTTGTAATTTTTCATTTTTATTGTGTAAGAGTCTTATAAAAAGACTATCTTTTTGTTTTCATTGTAATGACTGAAGTTGTAATGAATACCTCAATGAAAAAATTAATTTTCGACCAAAACAAGCTGGCGACCGCAGTGGGAGCTAACAGCCTTACTGTCAAGGCTGTCGTGCCGCAGCCATCGATCAAGATCCTTATGGATGAAGAGGTCAAATATGAGTTCAACTAGCAAAAATTTGAGGAGTACGTCTCCTCCTCCTCCTCCAGATCATCTTCTCCTTGCAAGTGCAGGAAGACCGCTTCCCTTAAGAAGGTTCGTCGGTCTTCAGATCTGAAGATTCGGGGTGACGATCTTCACCCAGTTGCTGTTGAAGGCTTCTCCCCAGAGCTTAAGAAGGCCGGGTCAGACATTCGTGATAACTCCTCAAAGGTCAAGGAGTTGCTCGTCGAAGATGCACTGTTGTTGATGAAAAGGGCTCATCAAAGGCGCCATCAACATCTTGCCCGTCAATTCGCTAAGGCTTTAGATCAGGTGAAAGGACTCTGTTACCAAGCTGATCTGGAGTTTAGAAAGTGCCAAGTGGCTAAGCCACCACCACAATAAGCATCGGGGTCCTCCTCCCAACCGTCAACTGACAAATGAGTTTGTGTCAAACGAATCCGTTCTACTCTCGAGGAGCGCATCCAGAAGCACCACGCACTTCTTGCACACGCCCGGATCCTTGTGCATAAAGCATAAGAATTACAAAAAAAGAGGTGTCCAAAAGGCTACCAAGATCTAAGCAAGTTTAGGTGCCGAAAGCCAAGTTAGCGTTTCTACCCGACAAGAGATACCATTCGTGTCTCTCGCTCGATTCCAGATCCAAAGCTAGTTCCCAGCTTTCGTCAAGTTTAGATCTCTCTCCTTCTAATCCCACACCTCTGGTGAAGCTTCGCGATAATATGGACATATCCAAAGGCAAGAAAACAATAGCGAACCGCCTAGGTCCTTTGCACGAAGATCGAGGCAAGGTTCCCGTTAGAGAATGCTTGGGCCCAGTGACTGAACCCCGAATAACTCATCGAGCTGGGGGTTGCACGCGCTTTTGCAACAATTTGAAAGCTTCCTATAGTGGGAAAACATCTATTACTAATCGTCTCGGACTGCGTGTCAAAGTCCATGAGCCCATTGAGGTCTCGCGCTTACAACAACATAACTCAAAATGTATGACTCTTGAAAATGCTAACAAAGTGTTATATCCCTAGAAGGAAACGTATTCGTCTGACAATGGTAATATTATACATGGGAAGTTATGCTAGCACACGATAGGTTGCTCCGATAATCATGCCGATGAGTTGTACTATTAGGTTAGGGGTGCAAACAAATCTCGAAAGAAAAGTACCTGGGAAGCGGACTCTCACTGTCCGTGTACCAAAATTATCCGAGCAATATTATTAGAATGTAGCTATCCCAAGACTGCTCCACAGAGGATCTTCGTATTCCAAAGGATTTTCCCTAAAGTGTTGAAACTATGGTTGACAGGGGGTAAGTCAAGGCGTTTTCGTAAAAGAAAGTCAATCGGTCAAGATAACACATTCCCTGAAGTCACTATCAACATGGTTAACAGAGGAAAGTCTGCGATTGTTTCAAATGGCTCTAATCCTGACTTTTTTTTCGGGAAGAAAAGTCAATTTAGGAATAGCCCAACGGATGTCTTGGCTCCAGCTAGAAGCCATCAAAGATAAGGTTGACCCTAGGATGCACGAAAGATTGTCTTCAGAGGACGAACTTTTAGATACTTGCTCCACAATCGCCTCTGACGACACAATATCTAGCATGGGACAAGCTTGGAAAGTGTTCATGATTAACACCGAGCAAATGACCAAAATCATCGAGGATGCTTTGCCTAAGCAAAAAGAGAACTTCAAGTTCAAATTGGAAATGGCCATGACGCAGATGAAGGAAGAACATGACCAATAGATTCGGGCTCTGTCCAATCAACTTGGTGAATCCAGCTGTCACAACATTGCTAACCAAGCAGGTAGCGATTCAGATATGGATGAACATCTCAATGCTGATAACCCTCCCGTTGACTAGAATGCTGGGGGTGGTCCCATCGAAGAGACTAGAATGCTGGGGGTGGTCCCATCGAAGATGACAATGTCGGGGGTGGCTGTGTTGTTCCTTTTAGAAATTGTCCAAAGCAAGATGCAGACGAGGACGAAAAGATGAAAGACCTCAAGAGAAAAATCAATGCTCTGATGTCTGCTCGAGAGGTGAAGAAGACCGGTATTCCGTGTCCTTACCCAAGAGAGTGGGAGTCGATCCTGTATCCGACGAAGTTCAGCCTTATCAACTTCACGCCATTCGATGGGAAAGGCTCACCTACTCAGCATCTGATCTACTTTAAGTCCCACTTGGGCATGATCTTTGGTAATAAAGCCTTGATGATTTGGTCATTCGTTGACACTCTTCACGAGTCTACCTTCGATTGGTACCGCCATCTTAAGTCTGAAGCATCAATAGCTGGGATGATATGGAAAGCTTATTCCTCCGTAATTTCTTTGATGATGACACCGAGGTATCAATCATAACGCACTTTGAGGAAAAACAGGAAGACAAAGAGACGGTCGACGACTTTGTCAAGCGCTTCCGAAATAAGGTGACGAATTGCCGAGATTCGGTCATAGAGGACTTCATCTTCTAAACCTGTTATAACAACTTATCCATTGATATCTTAGAAGTTATGAGAGTAGCACCATCCAAGACTTGGAAAGAGTTGAAGGTGCACGGAGAGCAAGCTGAACGGTTCATCAGAAGGAAGAAAGCTGAGAGAAGACAACCGGCGGCTAACCCTCCGAAATCAAACTTCACTTCCCGTGGTAAAGGGAAGGCACCTGTACCAGCTATTGATGTTAAACAGACGTCACAGCAGCAACCCCTGAGACAACAAAAGACTTTGGATCCGAGACTTCAAAAAGAGTACTCCTTCAAAGACGAAGACGTTCCGGCCATTTTTGAGTCCCTCTTTGAAAACAACAAGATCAAGCTACCACCTATCACAAATCAGGAGGAAGCTAATAATACTTCGGATCCAAAGTACTATGCGTACCATAGGAGGATCCTTCATCCCACCAAGACTTGTTTCGCCCTTAAGAATAGCATCCAAATCTTGGTTGCAACTAGTGTCATAACACTAAATTAATCCGTATCAAGACTCCAAAGAGTATACGAGTATAAACTACTTCTCAATCCCCTAACAGGTGTATGAGGTTAAACTGTTCCTTGTATACTCCAATAGGTATATGAGTCTAAACTGTTTCCTACTTTTGACGAAAAGTTCCTAGAGAATCTTATATTCTTAAGGATAATCTGAACATGCGACTGAGGACAACATGCTCCTCATTGGATCCAGTTTCACAAAGAAAGCTGGGGGTGGATAATTCATGTAATGGGAAGTTCCTGGAAGAATATTATATGTAATATTCTTAGGGATAATCCAGTCATTACAAACAAAGTGATAAACACTAATCTCTCGCTGTTAAAGTCCTGACATAGCACTGGAAATTTTAATTCGAACGGTCTATTGCGATAGTCAAATCCCCTTTGTGTTAAGATCTTGTCATTTGACATCAAAAACCCCACTGAGTGATTCGTACAAGTTAACACTCCTACTGTGATTTATACTTTCACTCCCACTTGGTCAAACCTTTAAATAGTTAGGACCACAACCAAAATCCCCTCTTGATTCATTCCACGAAAGAGAGGTCCGCAAATTGAACGATCAACCCTTTAAATATTTAGGATCCCTCAAACCCCCCATTTGGTCAAACCTTCCTACATTTAGGATCAAAGCTAAAATTTCATCTCGATTCCTTCCATAAACGAGAGGTCTACTTTTAAATCGAGTGATCAAACCTTCCTACAGTTAGGATCACCTCAAACTCCCGTTTGGTCAAACCTTCCTACAGTTAGGACCAAAATCACAATTTACTCTCGATAAAAGAGAAATTCACATTTAATTCGGTAATCAAACCTTCCGACAGTTAGGATTATCCGAATCTTTTCGAGTCTCAGAGTGGAGATCCCACTCTTAGTTTCACTCTTCAGATTCTCGAAGTGGAGATCCCATTTTAAGTTTCCTTTACAACTAGAGATAGAATACAAAATTCTTTCTCTCTAGCATCGGGTTCGTCTTTGCTCCCAGAGTAGACACTATTTTTGAACTCCTAAAATCCTTGCCTTACACGCGCGGGGAATTTTATCCCGAATCCTAAGTAGGGATTAGTCTGCGCATAATACGCGTTACCGGTATAGTCTTTCACCGATTGAAAAAGAAGCCAGAATCCAAGTCGAGGGAATTTTATCCCGAAGCCTAAGTAGGGATAAGTCAGCGCCTAACAGGCATTACCGGTTAAGTCTTTCACCAATTAAAAAGATACCAGAATCTAAGTCTGAGGAATTTTATCATGAAGCCTAAGTAGGGATAAGTCAGCGTCTAAAACGCGTTACCTATTTAGTCTTTCACCGATTGAAAAAGACACTAGAATCAAAGTCTGAGGAATTTTATCCTGAAGCCTAAGTAGGGATGAGTCAGCGCCTAACACGCGTTGTCGGGTAGTCTATTCCCATAAGAAAGATGAAGTCTATGTATTCAATATCATAGCATTAAAAGAGTTAACTCTTTTAGCACAACATTATGTGTGGAACGGATTTGAATAATCTGCATGCTAGCCCGACTCAAGCGGTAGTCAGTAAAGGCTAATCAAACCCGTTGATGACTGAGAATTTACCAAAAATTCTATAAATGCGATAGTCATTGATGCACCAGCTCCATTAATTGGTCTCGTGACTCAAAGATCTGACAGCTTCATGATAAGATCCATTCATGCAGATGAATCAGGTTTAACAGTTGGTCCTGGGGCTGCAGGACCAACTGTTAAAGGTGATTCATCTGCATGAATGGATCTTATTCTGAAGTTGTCGGATTCTTAAGTCACGAGACTAATTAATAGAGCTGGTGCATCAATGACTATCGTATTTATAGAATTTTTGGCAAATTCTCAGCCATCAATGAATTTGATTAGCCTTTACCGATTACCGTTTGAGTCGGACTAACATGCAGATTGTTCAAATATGTTCTGCATGTAACGTTGTGCTAAAAGAGTTAACTTTTTTAGTGCTACGATATTTAATACGTAAACTTCGTCTTTCTCTCGTGAAAAGACTAAACGGTAACGTGTATTAGACGTAGACTTAGGATTTTTGGCAAATCCTCAGCCTTTAATAGATTTGGCTTGTCTTTACCAATTACCTTTTGAATCGGTCTTGCATGCAGATTGTTTAAGTCCGTTCCATATGTAACGTTATGCTAAGAGAGTTAACTCTCTTAGTGCTACGATATTAAATGCGTAGACTTCGTCTTTCTCACGGGAATAGACTACCCGGTAACGCGCGTTAGGCGTTGACTTATCCCTACTTAGACTTCGGGTTAAAAGTCTCCAGACTTAGATTCTGGTGTCTTCTTCAATTGGTGAAAGACTAAACCGGCAACGCGTGTTAGGTGCTGACTTATCCTCACTTAGGATTCGTGATAAAATTCCACATACGTATAAGGCGCGGATTTTGACGTTTTTAGTAACAGACTACCACAATGTTGAATATGTGGGCTTTTGTTCTTTTTACGGTCAAGAACTAACCGACAACACGTGTTAAGCCCTGACTTATCCCTATTTAGGCTTCAGGACAAAATTCCCCAAGTTTGGATTCTGGTGTCTTCTTCACTCGGTAAAAGACTAACCGGCAACGCGTGTTAGACGTTGACTTATCCCTACTTAGGCTTCGGGGTAAAATTCTCCGTGCATGTAAGGCACATATTTTGGTGTTATTAATAACAACCTGCCATAATATCGAATATGTGAGCTTTTGTTCTTTTTATGGTCAAGAACTAACCGACAACACGTGTTAAACGCTGACTTATTCCTTCTTAGGATTCGGGATAAAATTTCCCAAACTTAGATTCTGATATCTTTTTCACTTGACGAAAGACTAAATTGGCAACACGTGTTAGGCGTTGACTTATCCCTACTTAGGTTTTAGGATAAAATTCCCCATGCTTGTGAAGCACGGATTTTGGGAATTATAAAAAAAACGGTGTCTTCTCTTGGGGCAAAGACGAATCCAATGCGAGAGAGGAAGAATTTTATATTCTATCTCCCAAAACTGAAGAGGAAGAATTTTATATTCTATCTCCAGTTACAAAGGAAACTCAAAGTGGGATCTCTACTTTAAGAATCTGGGAAGGTAAAACTAAGAGTGGAATCTTCACTTCGAGAATCGGAAAGATTCAAGAAACCCTAACTTTTATAGGATTGGTTGCTTAATCCAAGAAAAGAATTCCTCATTTATTAAGGTGAAATTCTGATTTCGGCCCTAACTTTTATAGGTTTGGCCAAATAGAAAAAGTTGAAAGTCTTTCATTTATCTAAAGGGGCATTCCGATCTTGGTCCTAACTATTTGCAGGTTTGGCCAAGTGAGGTTGGAGGTAATCCTAACTTTTATAGGTTTGATTGCTCAAATTAAAAATGAACCTCTTGTTCATGGAAGGAATCGAGAGGGGAGAAGGCTTTGGCCCTAACTTTTATAGGTTTGACCAAGGAAGAAGTGAGAGTTTCTCATTTATCACTTCTTTATAGTGACCAGGTTATCCCTAAGAATACACCATATAGTATTTTTCTGGGAACTTCCTGTTACATGAATCATCCACCCCCAGCTTCCTTTGCGAAACCAGGTCTAACATTGTACTTAGTTGGATGACCGAGTTATCCTTAAGAATACCAATCATGACACTCTCCAGGAACTTCCCATGAAAAAAAGGAAATAGTTTAGACTCATATACCTGTTAGAGTATTGAGAATCAGTTTATACTCGTATACTCTTCGGAGTGTGCATTCGGCTTAATTTAGCGTTATGACGCCAGCTTCAACCAATGTTTGGATGCTATTTTTGAGAGTAAAGCAAGACTTGGTAGGATGAAGGACCCTTCTGTGGTATACACAGTACTTTGGAACCGCAGTATTGTCAGCTTCCTCCTGATTTGCGATAGGTGATAGATTAATCTTGTTGTTCTCAAGGAGGGATTTGAAAATGGTTGGAACGTCTTCGTCCTTGAAGGAGTACTCTTTTTGGATTCTCAGATTCAAAGTCTTTTGGTGTTTTCGGGGTTGTTGTTATGACGTCTGATTAACGTTAACAACTGCTACATGTGCCTTCCTGTTACCACATGAGACGAAGCTTGAGTTCGGAGGATTAGCCGTCGGTTAGCTTCTTTTGACTTTCTTCCTTCTGAGGAAGCGTTCGGCCTGCTCTCCACTCACCTTCAACTCTTTCCAGGTGTTGGACGGTAATACTCCTATAACTTCCAAGATATCAATGGACAAGATGTTATGACAGGTTTGGAGGATGAAGTCCTCTGTGACTGGATCTCGGCAATTCATCGCCTTATTCCAGAAGCGCTTGACAAAATTATCGACTGTCTCTTTGTCTTCCTAGTTTTCCTCAAAGAGCATTCTGATTGATATCTTGGTGTCATCATCAAAGAAATTACTAAGGAATAAGCTTTCCATATCATTCCAGCTATTGATGCCTTCAGGCTTGAGACGACGGTACCAATCGAAGGCAGGCTCATGAAGGGTGCCAACGAATGACCGAACCATCAAGGCTTCATTACCGGAGATCATGCCCAAGTAGGACTTGAAGTAGATCAGATGCTGAGTGGGCGAGCCTTTCCCATCGTACGAGGTGAAGTTGATCAGGTTAAACTTTGTCGAGTACGGGATCGACTCCCACTCTCCTCGGGTAAGGACACAGAATATCGATCTTCTTCACCTCTCGATCAGACATCAGAGCGTTAATTTTGCTCTCGAGGTCTTTTATCTTTTCATCCTCATCTATATCATGCTTTGGACGATTTCTGAGAGGAATAACACGGCCACCATCGCATTGTCATCTTCAGTGGAACCACCCCCAGCGTTATTATCTTCAATGGGGCCAGCCTTAGTGTTTTAGTCAACGGGAGGGTTATCTATATCGAGATGTTCGTCCATGTCTGAATCACTATCTGCTCGGTAGGCATTGTTATGCCAACTAGATTCGACAATCTGATTAGACAGAGCCCGAATCTGTTGGTCATGCATTTTTCCCATCTACTGCATAGCCATTTTCATTTTAATTTTGAATGCTTCTTTCTGTTGGCTAGAGCATCCTCGATAATATTGGCTATTTGCTCGGTGTTGATCATAAATACTTCTCGAGCTTATCCCACGCTAGACATTGTGTCGTCGGAGGCGATTACGGAGCAAGTATCTGAAAGTTTGTCCTCTGAAGATAGTTCTTCGTGCATCCTTGGGTCAACCTTATGTTTGATGGCTTCTAGCTGGAGCCAAGATATCCGTTGGGCTATTCCTAAATTAACTTTTCTTCCCAGAGAAAAGTCAGTATTAGAGTCATTTGAAGCAATCACAGACTTTCCTCTGTCAACCATGTTGATAGTGACTTTAGGGAATTCGTTATCTTGACCGATTGACTTTCTTTTACGGAAACGCCTTGACTTATCCCCTGTCAACCATGGTTTCAACACTTCAGGGGAAAGCCTTTGGAATATGGAGACCCTCTATGGAGCAGTCTTAGGGCAACTACATTCTAATAATACTGCTCGGATAAGTTTAGCATATGGACAATGAAAATCCGTTTCCTGGGTATCTCTCTTTCGAGATCTGTTCGTACCCCAGCCTGATACTACAACTTATGGCATGATGACCGGAGCTATCTATCGTGTGTTAACACGACTTCTCAGGTATAACGTCATCGTCCGACGAACGCATTTCCTTCTGAGGACTTGCTGCCTTGTTGGTGTTCTCAAGAGTCACACGCTTTGAGTCACGCTTTCGTGAGCATGGGACCTCAACGGGCTCTTGGACAATGACTAGCAGTCCAAGGCGGTCAATTATATGAGCTTTCCCATTATAGGAAGACTCTGGCTTGTTGCAAGGGCGAGTGCGACCCCCAGCTCGATGAGTTGCTCGGGGTTCATTCATCGTGCCCAAACGTTCTTTGACTGGAACTCTGCTTTGATCCTCGTGCAAAGGATCTAGACATTCCATCATTGTCATTTTGAGTCGGGACAAGTCCATGTTACCGTGGGACTTTACCGAAGGTACAGGAGTAGAAGGAGCGGGATCTGAAGTTGACGAAGGCTGAATAGTAACTTCGTCAGCTTTTGCCTTAGGCACTAATTTGACCTTTAGCATCCAAACTCGTTTATACTTGGGCGATTTCTTAACCACCTCTTCTTTCTGCATTTCTTGTGCTTTTCGCACAAGGATCCGAGCGTGCGTAAGAAGTACGCGGTGCTTCTGAATGTGCTCTTCCAGAGTGGAATAGCTCCGTTTGACATGAATCCATTCGTTAATAGGTGATTTGGAGAAGAATCCCGAAGCTTGCTGTGACGATGGTTTAGATATTTGGCGTCTCCTGGACTTCAGATCCGCTTGGTACTGGAGCCCATCCATTTGCTCCAAAGCCTTAGCAAATTGACGGGCGAGACGTTAGCGATGCCTCTGATGAGCTCTCTTTAATAAAGTTAGCGCGCCTTTAGTAGTAACCTCCTTAAGGGAGGCGGTGTCCGAATCTGCGGCTTTGGCTTCATCGGATGCTAGCGGATCATGGTGAGGTGCAACTGCAGTAGCGGTAACGGGGAGATCGCTTTCTTGGGTCTTCAAATCTGAAGACTAATGGATCTTCCAGGAGGAGGAGACCTTCTTGTACTTGCGAGGAGAGGTGGATCTGGAGGAGGAGAAGGAGACATACTCCTCGAACTTCTATTGGTCGAACTCGTATTCGACCTCTTGAGTCATGATAATCTTGATCATCGGCTGTGACACGACAACCTTGGGTGACATGACAACCTTGGTAGTAAGGCTGTTGGCTCCCACTGTGGTTGTCAGCTTGTTTGGGTGGAACGTTAATATCTTTATTGATGTATTCATTACAACTTCAGTCATTACAATGAAAAAAGATAGTCTTTTTATAAGACTCTTACACAATGAAAACAAAAATTACAACTCTTCTCAAACAAACGCAACTGACGTTTATCACCCCCTGCTTACGTAGGATCTTCGCATGTGCCAGGAACGTTGATATCCGTGGACTACCAAATGATCAGATCAATCTAGAGTTTCATTGATTTGTGAAGGAATCAAGAAACCGAAGCGATTATCTCGGCAACATCGAGATAACCACTCTTTTCGAGATCACAGCTAGGTACGATATCAAGGGAAGGAATTAGGAACTATAGATCCGATGAATTCTTCTTTATGCTAAAGAACTCGATTCGATATTCTTCTCTTCTCTGAAATTTGTGCTCCTTCAGTCTCCAATTCAGCAGGGCTTCGCTGAGGCTTGAGAATTCTAGATCCGTGTAAATGAAGGCCCTAAGGCTGTATTTATAGGCTTCAGGAGCTCTGTTTTTAGATAAGAACGATTGATTCCCTCTTATCTTTAGTTATAACCACTTTACCACGTTTTAGAATAGCTTCAGATTAGTTGGAACAAATCCAGGTGGTTAATGGTCAAAAAACAGCTCAAAACAACGTTTTTGGGTCTACGGACACTCGCTATGTCTCGGTCAAGGCCGAGACACCGTGTCTCGGCCTTGGCCGAGACACTCGTGGTGTCTCCACTAATTAAGGCCCGGGGCATTGTTTTGTGCATCTCGTCCGTTTCCACCTTATCTTCGTCGTCCGAACTCGGAATTACATGATTCAAAGTGCGTATGAAAGCCGACGAGGAGATATACACGCTTACATGGTTTTATCATACATGGAGTAGATGGAACATGAGAGGTGCTTGGTTTTTCATAAGCAAAGCGTAGCTCCCGATCAATTTATATCTTCGTTATTCTGCAGTTCCGTTGCTTCACACGGTTCGTCGACTTGCTTCATGCGCTCATCAACATCAATTAAGCTTCTGTTACTCGAATAGTGATGTTCATTGTCTTCTCTCTACTTTGAGCTGTGTGTGAGAGTATGTAGGTAATTTTTGATGCCTACAATCACATCCAAAGTATTTCAAACCGTTCTATAAAAGAAACGAGACTGAAACACTTTAGAGGGGGTATCTGTAGGTGTCAAAAATTACCTACGGACTCTCGCACGTAGCTCAAAGCAGAGAGAAGATGATGAACGTCACTATCCGAGTCACAGAAGCTTAATTAACGTCGATAAGCACATGAAGTAAGTCGACGAACCGTGTGAAGCAACAGAACTGCAAAAGAACGAAGATACGAACTGATCCGGATTTATGCTTTGCTTACGAAAGATGAAGCACCCCTCATGTACCATCTACTCCACATGTGATTTAACCATGAGAGCTTGTAGATCTCCTCGTCGGCTTTCATTCGCACTTTGAATCGTGCAATTCCGGGTTTTGATGATGAAGATACGACGAAAACGGACCGGGGCGCGCCTGAACGGTGCCCAGGCCTTGGCGGAGACACTACGAGTGTCTCGGCCAAGGCTGAGACACCAATGGTGTCTCGGCTATGGCCAAGACACCCTCAGTGTCTCGGCCGTGGCCAAGACACTGAGGGTGTCTGTAGGCTCAGAAAGGCCATTTTGAGTTGTTTTGAATCATGCAATTCCGAGTTCGGACGACGAAGATACGGCAAAAACAGACTGGGGCATGCCTGAACGGTGCCCAGGCCTTGGTGGAGACACTACGAGTGTCTCAGCCACGGCCGAAACATCCCAAGTGTCTCGGCCGTGGCCGAGACACTAAGGGTGTATGCAGGCCCAGAAAGGTTGTTTTGAGTTGTTTTGAGCTGTTTTTCAAGCGTTAATTGCCTGGATTTGTTTCAACTGATCTAATATTATCCAAGAACATGATAAATTGGTTATAACCGAGAATAAGAGTGAATCGACCGTTCTTATCCGAAAACGGATGTCCCGAAGCCTATAAATACAGCCCTAGGGCCTTCATTTGCACATGGGAGAATTCTCGAGCCTTGGCGAAGCCCTGCTGAACTAGAGACTGAAAAGCCATGAATTTCAGAGAGGAGGAGATCAGATCGAGTTCTTCAATATAAGAAAGTGGAGTTTGTCAGATCTATAGCCCGGTTCCTTCCCTTGAGATCGTACCTAGCTACGATCTCGAGAAGAGTGGTTATCTCGCTGTTGCCGAGATAATTGCTTCGGTTTTTTGATTCCTTCGCGAATCAACGAAACTCTGGATTGATCTGATCGCTTGGTAGTCCACGGATATTAACGTCCCCGGCACAGGTAAAGATCCCACGCAAACAGCGGGTGATAAACATCCTTGTGTTTGTTTTGACGAGAGTTGTAATTTTTCATTTCATTGTGTAAGAGTCTTATAAAAAAAACTACCTTTTTGTTTTCATTGTAATGACTGATGTTGTAATGAACACCTCAATGAAAAAAGCAATTTTTGACCAAAACAGCGAAGCCCCAATTTAAATCGGATCTCACAAAAATCAACAAAGACGTCATGAGAAAGGACTAGCAAAGCTCAAATCTAATAGAGATTTTCATTGATAGAGGCGTGAAAAGAAGAAAGTCGACGAATGAGGCGGGAAAGAAGACGAGAGGAGGGAGAAATTGTGTGTGTGTGGGGGCGGGG
>BQKN01000267.1:236927-251059 GCA_022839385.1 Asparagus kiusianus
ATTAGGGTTAGGGTTTACGTATTTAACGAAATTAATTAATAAAAAGCATAATTAATTACATTTATATCAAATAATTATGGAAAAATTATCTACAAAATAAAATGTATCAGTTATACTAAAATAATAGATAATACGCAATAGTAGTAATAATACAACAAATAGTACAAATAATACATAATATTAATAATTATACACTATATTATACGAAATAATACGTAATAGTAATAATAATATAACATATTATTTAAAATGATATATAATAGTATCGTTAACACAACTGTAGGCGTATAAAATTGCCTATAGGTTCTTACACACAGCTCGAGACGAAATGCAGACGATAAGCGTCATCATTCAAGTTAGGAAAAGATAATTCAGCCCTATGGAAGTTAATGAATATACAAAGTGAGTCATTGAAGTGTACAAGTCAACGGAATGATGAAATGCGTAATACAAGTCCGGAGAAGTCAGAAAGTGTCAACACCTCAAAGTGGCCCACAAAAATAATTGAAATTTCGATCATTATACAATTTGAATCTAGAAAAATTCAAAAGACAAAAGTTGAAGGTCTCTTCGTCAGCTTTCTAACGCATCTTGAATCACCTTATTCCGAGGTCGGATGAGTGAGTTAAGGCCGTTACAGTACGCGGGACGGATCTGTGCTACAGTGTCGCGGGACAGATCTGTGTTACAGTGCCGTGGGACGGATTTGTGCTACAGTACCACGGGAAGGATTAGTGTTACAGTACTACGGACGGGTTTGTGCTACATTGTCGCGGTAAGGATTTGTGATACAGTGCCGTGGGACGGATTTGTGCTACAGTGCCGTAGGGCAGATCTATGCTATAGTAATCGTGGGACGGATTTATGCTACAGTAACCACGGGACGGATCTGTGCTACAGTACCATGGGACAGATGTGTGCTACAGTAACCGCGAGGGTCTATGCTACAGTAACCGCGACCGGATCCGTCTGACCCCGCTACAGTACTGGGACGGGATTCGTCCGACCCGCACTACAATACGCGCGGGGGGAGGGGGATCCATCCGACTCGTGCTATAGTAGCACAGGACAGATCTGTCTGTAGCTCTGTTTTGATCCCCGGACTTGTTTTCGATGGTTTTGAGCGGTTTTCTCAGATTTATCTGTTCCAGGGGTTTCCAACTGACTTGATATCATCTATAAATATGGTTAGGCCATTATTAACCGAAGATAAGCCCGAATCATCCATTCTTATCTGAAAATCCCCCAACTGAAGTCTATAAATACAGGCCTAGGGGCTCATTTCACGGAGGTGGATGTAAAGAGGGCGAAATGCTGCTGAATTGGATAGTGGAGCCATGAATTTGCAGAAAGGGTTAGCAGATTTTGGCAATCTCCTGTGCATAAAGAGTGGAGTTTGAGAGATCCGAAGCCCGCTTCCCCCATTTCCTTAAGATCAGGCTTAGTCTTGATCTCAAGAAGAGTGCTGATTTCGCTTGGTCGATCTCAGCGCTTCAAATCAAATATTTCCTCGGCGAAGGGGTAGCTTTGCCGAATTTTCTATCAACCGGATCCATATCAAAGGTGGTCCATGAATATTGATATCCCCAGCACAGGTGAAGATTCCGCACAAGCAGAAGACCGATAAACGATCTCCCTGCATTTGTTTGATAGAGTTATAATTTTTATTTCTTTCATTGTGTAAATAGTCTTATAAACCAATCTTTCGATCTTATTGTAACGACCAAAGTTGTAATGAGTTATACAATGATGAAAGCAACTTTTGAACCAAACAAGCTGGCGACCATAATAAGAGTTTTGAGATGATCCTAAACTGTAGGAAGGTTTGACCGAAAGTTGCTTTCTTTTTATCACTGTGGTCACCAGCTTGTTTGGTTCGAAAGTTGTTTTCTTTATTGTATAACTCATTACAACTTTGGTCGTTACAATAAGATCAAAATATTGGTCTTTTTATAAGACTCTTTACACAATGAAAGAAATAAAAATTATAACTCTATCAAACAAACGTAGGGAGATCGTTTATCGGTCTTCTACTTGTGCGGGACCTTCGCTTGTGTCGGGGATGTCAATATCCATAGACCACCTTTGATCTGGATCCGATTGATGGAAAATTCGGCAGAGCTTCGCCTTCACCAAGGAAGTATTTGATTAAAGCGCTAAAATCGACTAAGCGAAATCAGTAGCTCTTCTCGAGATTAAGACCAAGCCTAATCTTAAGGAACAGTGGAATCGGGCTTCAGATCCTTTGAATAGCTCCTTCTTTATGTTGGAGTTCGCCGAGATCTCACTAACCCTCGCTGAAATTCATCGCTCTTGGCTCTAGAGTTCGACAGCACCTCCTCGTCTTGATCATAAATTCCCCCAGTGAAAGGAGGCCCTAGGCTTGTATTTAGAGGGCTTCGGATGCGGGTATGTGTTGACCCTATAGTTTTAATGATGATTTGTCAAACAATTTATAGTTAATATGTTTTCTAGTTTTCGTTGTTTGGTTTTTCTCATTTCAGGTAATTCAACACTCGACAATCAAGAGTTATAGATTCAAGTTTATGTGTGTGCATTCACCTAGGTATAAGAGTAGTTTGCTTACATATATTGTATGTTTATATTTAAGCTCAATATATGAACACTTAACACACATTTGACGTTTTCTATCATATAAATGATTTTTCCATCAAACTTTGTTACAATAGTTTTTATTTCATGTTTATAGCTCATTCATACTTTATTTTATATATATATATATATATATATACGTGTTTACAAGTCATATCTTAATTTTCATGTTCACGAAATATAGGTTTTATGAACAATTTTCAAAAACAGTAAGTTTTCACAAATAAAAATTGTATTTTCAAAAATTCATTTTCAAATATGTTTATTTTATCATTTGGAAACTTTCCCCAAAGTTTTACTATTTTTGGAATTGATTTGATATTTTTAACGTATTTTCAAAATCAGCCAAAACCTATCAATTGCCATGTATCAGTTTGCGGTCGACCGCCAGAAGTTAAACTTCTTACTATGGCTTTTAGTTGTTCACGATCGACCGTGACGGTCGATCGTGGCTCCATTCAGAGACTTTCGCGGTCGACCGCCAGCTTTTAAATTTCTTTTTCTGTAGTTTTGTGCTTCGCGGTCGACCGCGACATTTCCACGGTCAACCGTCGAAGTCATCATTGCCTTCTCAACGGCTATATTCTGATTTGATTCTCTGGGACTATTTTGGTCTTTTTAAGTTGGTTTTGGCTGATATTTTGCGTGTGTATAAATACCCTATTGCTCTTCTCTTTCAAGAGACCAAGAGTTTGTTTTTAGAATAAGTTTTAACAAGAGATTAAGAGTTGTTTAAGAGCTGTTTAAGCTGATTTCGTTAATCTGTCCCAAAAGAAGTTTTCTACAACAAGAAGAAGATTTCAACTCCTATTTGGGATCATCATCTACTGTTCTTCTTGTTTATTGAGAAGTTTTCTAAACTCTTTCTTATATAGCTTCTTGATTCATTTTCATAACTTAGCTATATTTTATTGAGTTACATATTTTCATTCACTGTTATCACACACTGTATTGAGCTTAATATTCCATACTATATATTATGGGTAGTGGAGTGTGATTTAGTGAACGTGAGCTTCATTGTGTTCTCATTTATTATCGAGAATAAATCATTGTATTTAATCATTATTGTGAGTATCACTTGTAATACACTTGTACACCGAGAGAAGTGTGAGGCGTGAGACGGGGTCGAATCCAATAGGAATGGCATTGGTTGACGAACCTAGGGAGAGGTTGCATCCGAGCACTTGAGTAGGAGGACACGGGCTAGGTTCGTACACTTAGTGTG
Organism: Asparagus kiusianus; assembly: GCA_022839385.1. Taxonomy (NCBI): domain Eukaryota; kingdom Viridiplantae; phylum Streptophyta; class Magnoliopsida; order Asparagales; family Asparagaceae; genus Asparagus; species Asparagus kiusianus. The sequence continues at coordinate 240,766 of BQKN01000267.1, forward strand.
TAAAGTGTGATTGCATAGCATTTGTTATGTGAGAGTTTTCGATAAACTTGTAAACCGAGTGTGTAGAAGTTCCAACTTTCAAACCGGATTATGATAGTAGAGATCTCCTCGAGGTGAGGAGCGAGGACGTAAGTCGTGGTGACCGAACATCGTAAACATATCATTTATTTGTGTTTTGCTTAGCGTACATTTTATTTGTTCTTATTCATATCATTCTTGCTCATATCTATCTTATATCTTTCTTGCAAGAACAAATTAATCAATATAATTTTAATTGACATTTAATCGGGATTAGATTAGCATAAGACCCTAATCACCCCCTCTAGGGTCTAACAGTATGTGGATTAGAATGAGTGATTTGGCCTTATCTTTAGTCAATAACAGCCTAACCACATTTGTAGACGATATTTAGGCAGTTAAGAACACCTGGAATAGATAAATCCTGAGAAAATCACTCAAAACCATTGAAAAATGTGTTTGGGGGTCAAACCTGCGTGAAACACCCCGCTGACCCGCGAGGGGGGGGGGTCGGCGTGGTCCGACCCGCAAGGGCGCGGGTCGGTGCGGTTCGACTCGCGTGGGTGCGGGTAGTTCGGCCTTTTTGCTGAACTGTTTGGTATTTTCCGACTTTTTCAGGACTTGTATTTTCTATCGTTTTGTGCATTTGGTTGACTTGTTGATTTACACGCTTCATTGCGGGACTGACCGTCGAACGCGCGTTAGTTGACGTACGCGTGTTGATTAACGCGCGCGAGTTGATTGACGAGTGCGTGTTGACCGATGTACGCGTGCGTGTTGACCGATGCGCACGAACTGATTGACGCGTGTGAGCCACTTGGTTCATCGTTCCACTTCATGTGCTTGTCGGCGACAGATAATCCTTTTAGTCTCGGATATCAACGTTCGTCGTCTTCTCTCTGTCTCGAGCTGTGTGCGGACACCTATAGGCATTTTTTGACGCCTACAACAATGAATTAATTCCAGAAATTTTTACTACAATAAGTTAATTTATAAATATCAAAATCATTTAAATAAATATATAATCAGATTTTTTAAATCGTAGAAAATTTTAGAAAATTGAGAAAATACAAATACTCTTTTAAAAATAATAATTAAATATTTTAAAATACCAAAAAATTATTTTAACTAATATCAAAAATTCACGATCATTATATGTCTATTAACAATGGATTCAATCTGTTTTGGATTATGAGTTCGGGTTTGTCTATGTGACCAGTTGTATTAATGCCATATAATTTACCTCTATTGCTTTGCATGAAACAGTCATATATGATACTCTCATTATTGATATCTGGTAAGCATGCATCGGGTAATGATATTGATGTCTATTTAGAGCTACTAATTAATGAGCTGAAACACTTGTGCTTGGAGGGTGTATTGACATATGATGCCCATCTCAAAGAGTTGTTTGAAGCACTTTACTTATATTATAGCCGAAAGAGTTGTTATTGGTTTCATCGAAGGTTGTTGCCTTTGAGTCATAAGTATAGAAAATTGTTTGCTATGTTTCATAGCACAATTGAGATGAGAAAGAAGCTGTGTTAGCTAACTGGAAGTGAGATTGTAAAGTTGCTTGAGTGATATACAAAAGTAAGATATGGAAAAAATTAATATTCTAAGTTCGACCTACTCGGAGTAAGAGATTTTTAAAAGAACAAAAAGTCATTGAAACCTGAAGGATGGACTAAATTTAGTATCTTATTTCAGCTAACGGTCCAAAAAGTGCATGTTGAGAAGGAAGCTGAAAATTTGCCTGGAGGATGGACTAAATTTAGTATCTTATTTCAGCTACCTGGCTGGTAAAAGCTTAAAATCTGGCACAACTTAGATGTCAAGCTTATTGAGAAATATATTTGCGACAATATAGTGTCAACTCTTCTACAAGATGCCAACAAGTCAAAGGATGGCCTACGGGCTCACCAAGACATGACCGCGTTAAATATTCAGAATGATTTGCAAGCACAAGACGTTGGTCTTAAAAAAAATAAAAGTTGTATCTGTCTCGTGTTATAATGTCAAATGAGAAATGTAGAGATTTTGTGAGATTCTCAAATCAGTAAAGTCGCCAGATGGTTACTCTGCTAATATATCAATTAATGTCCAGGTGTAAGAGAGGAAACTCTTAGGTCTGAAGACTCATGATTACCACGTCCTTCTTCATCAATTGCTCCCAATTGCACTCTATAATAAAATAGAGAAATAAGTATTAAAGATTATCATTTAGTACTATGGATTCTTCATAAAATTATGCTCTAAACTTATAGATGTGGATGAATTTAAAAAATTTAAAACCGAGATCCGAGTAACTCTATGCAATAGAGAAGTAATATTTCCTCCTTTTTTACAACCATGGTCCATCTTACACAACATCTTGCAAGAGTGGCTACCATCATATGTCCTGTTACTTATCGTTGGATGTATCCAATTGAAAGGTTAGAAGTTTCACCACCTTCATTAATTATATATGTATTTCTTACATGTACTTCATAATAATTAATGTTTTTTTAAATTTTAAGATATTTAGGTTCCATGAAACATAATGTTCGCAATCAAGCTTGTCAAGAGGGTTCAATAGCTGAAGGATATGTGGCAAAGGAGTGCTTGGTGTTTGCATCATGTTACATGTACACAAAGAAACCCGCACATCAAGAACCAACTAAGGATAAGAAGCATAAAAAATATCTAAGATCTCACTTAGACCAAATTCTTGCATATGTATTAGAAAATCTTGATAGTTTCTAAGACTACCAAAGGTAACAAATGAAATTAATAATATAGTGACGTTTGGCAATAGTTCTTGTTATGATGTTCCCATTTGCTAAAGGGCAAGCTCGTTGCTAAGCAACAAATAAGTGTGCTACATGCTATGCTCTAATCAACTTGCGGCCGGAGACCAATAGGGATGACCACTTCGCCGACTTGACGACTCGACATTCCTTCATGTTGACTCAAAAGGTGAAACTTGTCGCCTCCCTTTTGTCAAAAAGCATTTGCCATGAGTCCACTTGACCATTTGTCAGATGCCTTATGAAGCCGACTCGAATGACGTTACTTCTCACCGAAGGCAAAAGATATCTTTTGCCTCGAGCTTATCCTTGCTGACAACGTGTCAATATCATATTTAATGCATATCAGGCACATCATGCATCTGGCCTTGATAGCCTTCATGACTCATTAGACCATGTGGGCTCTGCCACACCACCGATCACTTCCCATTCATTATCGAAGTGATTATTCCTCCAGTTACCAACCGACACCTATAAAGTAGAGGCTATCTCAGCTACCAGCACATACTTCGCCACCGCCCTTCTGTGCTCGACCGAAATGACCAATCTACCCTTATACCTTAGGTATACATACATGTACTATTTCAACCCACAAAGGGATCGAATTCTAGATTCTGATCCAAATTCTCTAATTCTACAAAATCATACTGCACAACAAGAACTCACTCAGTTCTTTATTTTTTCACTCAAGTTCATCAGCTAACTTGACCGTTAGAGGAACCACGGGGGAAATAATCCCCGCCCTCTTACGTGTTTCTACATGTGCAGATCTTTTGACCACCTATTTCAAGAACTGGACATAAAGTCATAGAAGAAAGCAGTCCCTCATCAATCCTCAATAACCTCATTCAATCCTAGATGTAACTGACAGTGTGATCGTATAAACCATCAATAGTTTGGTGCCCTTCATGGGGCCTCTTCATTTTCTTCTTCAAGAAAACATGTTAGGCCCTAAATATGAGGCCGATCAATTCATCCTGAACAACATAGGAGTTGTATCAATCAAGCTAAGTAGAGTTCGGAGTTGTATCACTCAAGCTAAGAAGAGTTTGGTTTTGGCTGAGAGGAATGTACATAGTCGTATTCCTCTACAGCCCTAGCAACCATTTTAGGAGTATTTATCAGCTAGCCATCTATAGGATGAAGGAGCTCCCATCACCTTCAAAGCTTCCTCAAGGGAAGATCAACTCCTGGTTGTCTTTTTAGAAAGAACAACTCTGGCTCTTGGTTGTCTTTTTAGAGACTACTCCAGCTTCTTGATTGCCAAATCATGAGAATAGCAAGAGAATGCCTCCCTCCTTTGCTGGGATAGCCTCTATTCTAGAGCCTTCAGCTTTCAAAGATATTGAAGAGCTGCCTAGTCTCTGGTTGTATCGCACGATCCATAAGAACTCGATCGGGGAGACGCCATTCAAGCTAGATTATGGCACTGAAGCAGTCATGCCCATTAAAGTAGGCATGCTGACCATTCAGCTACATCACTTCAACGAAGACACAAACTCAACAGGACTCTGAGTCGGCCTCGACCTCCTAGAAGAAACCCGAGAGAAAGCGCCCTGGACCCAGGTCATCAATCAGCTGCGAATCGACCACTACTACAACAACAGAATCTAACCAAGAAGATTCAATGCTGGTGACCTAGTCCTCCACAAAGCTGATTTCGACAAAGACACTCGAAGAGGAAAGCAGCACCCAACTGGGAAGGCCCCTACACAGTCCTAGAGGAGCTATGAGCTAGCACCTACTGACTTAGGGCCCTAAATGGGAGAGTATTCTAGCATCACTAGAATATCGAGCACCTGTAATGTTATTTTCAATAATTTTGTAAATTTCATTTCATATCAATGAAATTCTTATTAAAACTTACTCAATTTCTGTCTTGCACTTCCATAGTGCCCAATCTATGTAGGAACACTAAATCCTTGGTGTCTTTTCAGGAATAAACCCAGGGCACTCACCATATGGTCGACTCCCACAGTCGCTTCTCAACCATCATGGCTATATTGAAGACCCAGGCGTCTACATAAGTTCTGGGCATCCAACCTGAGGGTTGTCATATTACCTAATTACCATCTGAACGGCCCTCCTTAGGGCGAAAGATCTAGTCAACTTTAGCAAGTTCTAGGCATAACCTCAGGGTTGTAAAAGACCTAGTCAATTTTAGCAAGTCCTAGGCACAGCCCTAGGGTTATAAAAGACCTAGTCAACTTTAGTAAGTTCTAAGCATTCGATTTTAGTTGAATTCTAAGTCATTAGTGCATTTTTAGGAATAAACCCAAGACACTAGCTATATGGTCAACTTTTACAATCATCACTTGACCATCATGGAGATATTAAAGACCCAGGTGTCTACGTAAGACATGGGCACCCAACCTTCGGGTTGTCCTCTTGCCAAATACCCAGGCGTCTATGTAAGACCTAATCACCCAACCTCTGGGTTGTCCTTTTACCAAAGACCCAGGCGTCTATGTAAGACCTAGGCACCCAACCTCTGGGTTGTCCTCTTGCCAAAGACTCAGGCATCTACATAAGACCTGTGCACCTAACCTCTGAGTTTTCCTCTTGCTAAAGACCCAGGCGTCTATGTAAGTCCTTGGCACCCAACCTCCGGGTTATCCTTTTGCCAAAGACCCAGGCATCTACGAAAAACCTGGGCACTCAACCTCCGGATTGTCCTCTTACCAAAGGCCCAGGCGTCTACATAAGACCTGGGCACACAACCTCCGGGTTGTCCTTTTGCTAAAGACCAATGCATCTACGTAAGACTTGGGCACTCAACCTCCAGGTTATCCTCTTACCAAAGACCCAGACATCTATGTAAGTCCTAGGCACCCAACCTCCAGGTTATCACTCTGGTGAAAAAGTCCTTGGTACCGTCATTGGTAAACCCAAGGCATGGAATTCAGATGTTCGGTCATCTTCGACAAAGAGACTTAGGCAAGTCTACTTGCTAGTTCTCATTAATAAGGCTCAGAAAACTCACCCACAAGCGGCATGACATGAGCCAATCGTCTCGACCCCTCAATAGTTGTGTCGTCTCAGTATGACCGACTCATGATAATCAACACTTGTTCTTCCAACCAGACAAAACTACGAGCTAACAAAGTAAAGCAAAAACAAGGAGTAAATGAAGACAGACTTAGAATGAGAGCTTAGTCAAATTTTATTCCAATAAAGTTTATTACAAGCTTTATTACAATATCCATGCCTATCTACAGTAAGGCATGTCAATATACAAAAAAGCAAACAAACATAACAACACCAAAGAGATACGAGCCCTTAGAGCTCTTGATCAGATCCAGAAGTAGGGTTTGGTAGTCTCTATGTAGAAGCAGTAGAGTCGCTAAGGGCTTCAGTGGCGACAGGAGCAGTAAACTCAATAGCAGTAGCAGAAGAGGAGGAGGGAGGGTCTTCTTCATTATCCTCCACCGACTCATCATCACCGTCATCCAACTCCAGGCTTACCCCCACTCCGCTCACCTCGATCTCGTTTAAGAGGTCAAGGTAGCATGAGACATAGGGAGGGTAAAGATGATCAGGTGCAGGACGAGAGGCAGGGGAGCAACGAAGCCAGATAGTCGACACCGGCCTTGCGAGCCAAGGTTACCTCAGTTTTACCCAAGGGACCATGGCCCCAGTCATCGACGATCTTCTTCCTATATTGCTCCAAGTCCAAGTAAGTGAGCTAACCCTCCAAGTCCTTGACAATCCTCCAGACGGATGATGGGTCGACACTCCTCCTCGAGGTCTCACCTTAACTGATCGACCGAGAGACGAATCGATCGAGCGTCCTCATCAGCCACCACCTTTAGGCACCTCTTAGACTTGATCTACCCAGCCAAAGCAATCAATGGGACCTCCCACTCGATAAGTCCTTGTTGTAGATGACCGACCTCTTCCTTTAGCTGGGCTACCTCCCGCTGGATATCATCGATGGGACCTATATGTTTGGAGCACTAGATTCTATAGCCCTTCAGGAGCATTTCCTTCTCATCCAGCTCCCGATGCCAGGCGTCCTCCCTGCTGCGCAACTCAGCCTCCAAGGTGGTGACTCTTTGTCTTACCTCTTCCTTGGCTAACTTCTCTTGGGCAGCTCCGCATGCCACCCCTGTTCCGTCTTGTGCATGTACAGGTTCGGTTGAATATCTTCTTCTCCAGTAGACCCCCTTGGACCAAGTAGGCCTTGAGGGCCAAATGCGTGCCAGCACTTGGTATCTCCCTCAAGATCCTCTTGTCTTTTAGGAGGGTAAACTGGAGTACAACATCGATCAGGGTAGTTAAGGACTGCATGACCAAAGACTAGATGTCCATGGACTCCTCCGGGACAAACCTATCACTTTCGGGAACTTCCTCCCTAGGCGAGTAGGGGCCTACAACTCTTCCACTAGTAGAGCCCTCGCTCTCTCCCAAGACTAGCGAGTAATCTCTTCGAGCCTATGGAGGAAGGGCCAAAACTTTCTTTGCACATTAGCCATCTCGTCGGCCTTAGATCCTTCTAGAGGCATTGATTGCTCATCAACACCCTCAGATGTCCTGACAGGCTCCTTGCCTGGCCTGTGGGATGGCTCAACCATAGAACTCGGCTCGACTGTCTCCTTGATAGTAGCCCCAACTTCTGCCTCTTCGACAATTAGGGCTGCCCCTCTGCTCTAGGAGGCAAAGAGTCGCTAATGACGATGACCTCATCTGGTGATAAGCTTGGACAGCCTCCTGCTACCCCTCGGTTGACTACGGATCTTCAGTTAACTGATGTATCTCATTCAAGTTGACTCGGATCGAGTCAGCTGGCCTACTTGACCCTTGGCCCTTGGCCTTCGCCTTCTTCAGCCTCCTTCATTGCGCTACCAGCTCAGCAGTGACTTCGGCCACTCTTGTTTTCAAGCCGGTCACCTCCTCTGGGATGAGATTGTAGGCATCTAAAAATGATGAAAGATATCCAAATACAGCTCAAGACAAAGAGAAGATCATCCAAAGATCAAAAGAACACAAGAAACAACCTTAAGCTGTCTCGAAAAAATCAAGACTGTGTGGACCGTCTTGCACATGAGACAGTGTTTGTTGTCTCACACGTGAGACAGTGTTGACTGTCTTGCAAGCGGGACAGTTCTGAAGAGTTCAGAAACTGCTGAAGAATGTGCATGACATGTGGCCATTAACTGTTAAAGAACATGGGAGACGTTGATGGTGGGAATTATGTTGATAACTACCTAAATAACGGTATTTAAAACGTGGGAGAGCAGTTATAAAACTGTCAGGCAGTTTAGGCTTTCCGAGACAATCATAGCTGTCTTGAAAGCTGAGACAGTCATAAATGTCTCGGCCACCGAGACAGCCACGACTGTCTCGAAAGCACAATTCCCCCATGTTTTCAGCAAAAGTTGAGTTTGTTGTCGAATTCATTATATCTTCTTTTGAATATAATAAATTCAAAGAGACAGTCTTTTTATAAGACTTCTTTTATACAACAAAACAAAGATTACAACTTCTGAGAAAATAACACAATAGCCGTCTATCAACTATTGCTTTTGTGGGACTTTGCCTGTGCCGGGAACGCTTTGGTTCGTGGACCACCTTATCACAGATCGTGAGGGGGGGTTTATGATTCTTCCTTCGTTATCGAAGTGAGAATTGGAAATGATATCTTATCGAAGTAAGATAGTCGTTCTTCTTGAAATCAAGTCTAAGCTCGAATGTCAAGGAATCACTCTAGGAACTGAAATCTCTGCTCTCTCTGCTCTGGAATGCTCTAACAAGTGCTCGATCCTCATCAGAAGTGACCCTAGGGGGGTATTTATAGCCTCCAGGACCTGTAACTACAAGAACTTGACAAGATAGCAAATTAGACTGGCGAGACAGTGTTTGCTGTCTCGCTGGTCGAGACAGTATTTGCTGTCTCGTCCAGCGAGACAGTAAATATGCTGTCTCGCCCAGCTAGACAGTAAAAGACTGTCTCACGAAACGAATATTCCTGGCAGTTTTCGTTATAACTGCCTCCCCACGTTTTAAAACTCCGTTATTCTGGCAGTTATCAACGTGATTCTCGCCCACGATGTTTCCCACGTTCTTGAACAGTTGGTGGCCACGTGTTGGTAGTTTATCAAACTGTTTCTGAGCTGTTAAACACTGTCTCACAGGCGAGACAGTAAAGTCTGTCTCGCACGGCGAGACAGCAAAGTCTGTCTCGCGTGCAAGACTTGTGTTCTTTCGATTTTTTTGGATAATTTCCTCTTGAGCTGTATTTGGATATCTATTAGCATTTTTTAACGCCTACAGATACCCTCTTCAAAGTATTCCAGACTCATTCTTTTATAGAGGAGTTCTGGGATACTTTGGATAAGATAGATTTACTTACGATCCCTTTAATGTTTGGTTGAGTAGATCGTGTAAATGGCTTCAACTCTTGATCTCTTTGTCTCTCAATCTATTCAGTGCTTTGTAGAATAGCTAAGATTTTTCCGGCATCGCGTTTATCGCTTGACCGTTGTCGAGATCTTGAATCGAAGCTGGAACTTGTACTAGTGAATTCAGCTTTTGTCATCGAATTGATACGGGATTGTTAATCGTCGTATCAGTCTTCATAAGAACACATGTTGTCAGGTTATTCTTAAGAATATTTTGATTAATATTCTCTAGAAACTTCCTGTTGAGATTAGGGAAACAGTTTAGACTCGTATACCTATTAGAGTATTTTGGTCTCTTTTTTGTTAGTAGAGATGAACCCAGATGATGGAGAGGAAGAATTTTATATTCTTCTCCTGGTCTTTTTTTTGTTGGTAGAGATGAACCCGGAATCGGAGAGGAAGAATTTTATATTCTATCTCCTGGTCTCTTTTTTATTGGTAGAGATGAACCCAGAATCGGAGAGGAAGAATTTTATATTCTATCTCCAGGTGCAAAGGAAACTCGAAGTGGGATCTCTACTTAGAGAATCTGGATTGGGTGTTTGAATAATCCTAACTGTCGTAAGATTTGATTATTCAATTTGTGGATCTCTCGTTCATGGAACGAATCGAGAGGAGATTTTGGTTGTGGTCCTAACTGTAGGAAGGTTTGACCAAGTGAGGGTTTTGAGATGATCCTAACTGTTGAAAGGTTTGATCACTCAATTTGTGGACCTCTCGTTCATGGAACGAATCGAGAGGAGATTTTGGTTTTGTGATCCTAACTGTTTAAAGGTTTGACCAGGTGGGAGTTTGATACGATCCTAACTGTTTAAAGGTTTGATCGTTCAATTTGTGGACCTCTCGTTCATGGAAGGAATCGAGAGGGGATTTTGGCTTTGGTCCTCACTGTTTAAAGGTTTGACCAGGTGAGAGTTTGATACGATCCTAACTGTTTAAAGGTTTGATCGTTCCATTTGTGGACCTCTCGTTCATGAAAGGAATCGAGAGGGGATTTTTGGCTTTGTGGTCCTAACTGTTTAAAGGTTTGACCAGGTGAGAGTTTGATACGATCCTAACTGTTTAAAGGTTTGATCGTTCTATTTG
>BQKN01000267.1:260922-289709 GCA_022839385.1 Asparagus kiusianus
TTAGATTAGCATAAGACCCTAATCACCCCCCCTCTAGGGTCTAACAAAGAATACTTTAGCCCTGAGGAAGGCTTAGGTTCCTCCTTAGCTGGCTCGTTTTCATGGCGAGATGACTCACCACGACCAGCGGATGGCCCCGCTTCATTATCATGGGTTATGGATTTAGCTCCACCTCCTTGAGGAGCCTCGACAGACCCAACATGAGAAGACTCATCTAGACGGATGAACTCCATCTCTATCATCTCGGCCGCTACCTATGCCTCCTGTACCTCATCTTCCCCTCTTGGCCTCCTCCTTCGTCTACGGATGAGGGCGAGAGCGGGCTCCTCCTCCTCAGCCGCCTCAGCCTCCGTGGGAAGAATGTCCTTATGAATACGCTTCGTAGGCTTGACAGATGACTCCCCCTCGGGAGCAACCAAAGGAACAGTAGGCATCAGCACCTCTTCTACTCTCCTTATGATAAGGGCCGAAGCAATCTCTATATCATGGGTGGTAGCAAGCTCGACCGACACGCTAACAACTTGCAAAACTGACTTCTCTAGCATTATGGTGTTCCCATTTGCTAAAGTGCAAGCTCATTACCAAGCAACGGACAAGCGTGCTACATGTTATGCCCTAACCAACTTGGCAGCAGGAGACTAGCAGGGACGACCACTCTGCTGACTGAACGACTCGATATTCCTTCATATTGACTCAAAAGGTAGAACTTGTCGCCTCTCTTTTGTCGAAGACGACTCACCAGGAATCCACTCGACCATTTGCTAGACGCCTTACAAAGCCGACTCGAAAGGTGTTACTTCTCATCGAAGTCAAAGGACATCTTCTGCCTCGAGGTTATCCTTGTTGATAATGTGCCAACATCATATTTAATGCATATCAGGTACATCATACCTATGGCCTCGATAGCCTTCATGACTCTTCGGATCATGTGGGCTCTGCCACACCGCCTATCACTTTCTATTCAATGATGAAGTGATCTTTCCTCCAGTTGCTAGCCGACACTTGTAAAGTTGAGACTGACTCAGCTACCAGTCCACACTTCGCCATAGCCCTCTTGTACTATTTCAACCTGCAAAATCATACTGCACAACAAGAACTCACTCAGTTCTTCTTTTCCCCATTTAAGTTCATTAGCTAACTTGACCGTCGGAGGAACCACTGGGAACTAATCCCCATCCTCTTACGTGTTTCTACATGTGCAGATCTTTTGACCATCCAATTCAAGAACTGGACATAAAGTCAAGGAAGAAAGTGGCCCCTCATCCTTAACAACCTCATCCAATCCTAGATGCAATTGACTATGTGATCATATAAACCATCAACACTTCTCATACATGCAAGATGTGGTGCTTGATATGATTGATCCTGATATTCAAACAGACATTCCAAATCTTATTACAGGTGGATAAAATTACCTTAGAGGGGGTTGAATATGGTATTTGCTAATCTAATCCGATATCAATGCCATTTTGAAACTTATTAACAAATATATCCTAACAATGTGATATACAATGAGATATGCAAGGATATACAATTAATCTAAGGGTGATATAAATATGAGACAAAGGCGATAAGAAAATATACAAGAGAAAAAGTATGGCAATGCCAAACTCAAACACAAACAAATGATCACGGAGTTCGGTCACCCTCGACCTACGTATCTGCTCCTCACCCTCGAGGAGAATCTCCACTAACTCAAAAATAACTACACAATCGGTTTTCAACACTCACCGATAAACATTTACAACTTGCACACTTGCAATCACACAATACATCCTCTGAGTGTTGACCTAGCCCGTGTCACCTTTCTCAAGTACTCAGAATTACAACCTCTCCCTGGGATTTACAACCGACGCCACTCCTCTTGGAATTGATCCTATCTTTCACCAGCCATTCCTCTCGGTGTCCTTGTGTATTATAATGTGATCTCAACAATTTAGTGCAAATACAATTGTTAGTTCTCTAAAACAAGGATGAGAACAAGTGTAAGCTCACTCTTAAAGATAAAACGCCACAACCCAAATGTACATATACAATATGTGAAAATACTTAAGCTCAAGGGGTGCGTGTGTAATCAATGAGTATAATGAAATCAAAGTTAAACTCAAATCAATCTAGCATAAATAAGAGAATCAAAATAATAAATAGCTAGAAAATGAGTTTAGAAACACTTCTCTAAAACAAGAGAGATGAAGATGTGAAGTTGAAAGCTCAAACCGAAATTGATCTCCTCTTCTTGTAAACCTCTTTTTGCATAAATCAAAACACACTTAAAACTTGAAACCGACTTGTGAAAAACTCACTTAAACATCCATAAGAAATAAATGAGAGATGATGGCCTTTTATAGTCTCTCAAACCAACCAAAAACCATAAACAAACAAAACTAGAAAAACTAGCCGTTACAAGCTTCCAGACGCTCATCGGTCGACTAAAAGTACTGTTCAGTCGACTGATAAGCTGACCATTGGAGGCAGCCCAACGCTCATCGGTCGATGAATTCATTAGTCAACTGATAACATACTTCGGTCGACTAATGGTTCATCAGTCGACTGAGCAGAAATAATCAGTATTTCCAGCGTATTTCTTCGGTCGACTGATGGTCCTCATCAGTCGACTGATAACATGCTCAGTGACATATATGCATAGTAAAATTGAACTTTGAAGTTATATAAAAAATAGAAAATAAATTTTAAAAATTATAAAACTTTAGGAAATGTTTATAAATATGAAAATATACATGTTACAAAAAGAAGTTTTTAAATTATATTTTCTATTTGTGAAAACTAATCATTTTGCAAAATTGGTCAAAATACAAAATCTCAAAAACACATGATTTTGGCAAAATAATTTCAAACAAGTTTGAAACTTTTTTGAATGGATTAATAGACTGTATAAAAGATATAACCGAGTCTTTTAATCCATAAACACATATTATGTAAAACTTTCAAAAATATGAAAATGATAAACATGATTTTATTGATTTAAAATTGTTAAAGCTTGATTTTAATAAAATCATTTCAAGCACGTATAAACATGAAAAAATATGTGTGTATATAGCTATATCTATTTATTTTATATTTATGTGGCTAAACTTGAAAGTAATAAAACGTAAACTATGTGTGTGTATAATTTGAGCTCTAAGTATAAACACACAAAGTATAAACATACTAAACTAATATACTCAAGCTAAATAATCTCATGATGCTTGATCTTGGGAAATCCTCCTCTTCATAGTATGGATGAAGCAATAATGTGTTTGGCTTGAATGCATCATGCTCCATTTCAAATTCCTTCCATCCTCCAATGGATATGATCGTGTAGGCGCAAGTCCATCCAACCTCCAATGGAGGATCTTCGTGTAGGATTCCTAACAAGTAAATATAAACACTCAACAACCATGTTAAGAATTGTTTGTTAATCATCAAAACTAGATTAGATAGTATGCTCATAAATATGAGACCTAACAGCGGAGCCTCCATCTCAAATGAGCAAATAAATAGAAGACAAACAATAGCAAGTATACTCAGACGATCTCGTCAAAAATAATTAAAATAGGTATGAAGTATGTTACATTAAATTACTATTTAAAAGAATTTCTTAATTAAATAAATTGTAAGTAATTATTTATCTTATGTGTTTGTATATAATTCTTATTAAATATCTTAATAATTTAATTTGCATATGAGGAATGTGAGGCTCTTTAGTGAGGACCGTGATAGATCACGGAGTACTACCCCAGGCGTAGGTCATATTGAGGCGATATCGTTACCACCGTCTCCTCATGTAGGTTTGAACTATTTAATATTTTATTAATTATTTGTAATTTATTATTTATCTAGCTCGTATTGTTTATTAGTTGTAGACTTTGGTTATTCAACACCCGAGCCCTCTGGTGCATTACTAGCGTCATCCCTTAGGATAGGTATTAAGTAGTTAATATTTCATAATGATCAATTATAATTTTATATTAATTATCTTTTTAATTGTGTAGATGACTCGTGAACACCCTCGTTCTCATCTTCTACATTTTCAGGCCGATTTGCATCCCAAGGCCCCTGAGTTTCGTAGTCTAGCCTTTCCTCTGGACTCGATTAAGTATAAGGCTGAAGCAATAAAGAACTACCCACGTGCAGTGAAAAGATTACATGAATTAACACCTATGAGAGAGGCTAGAAGAGCTATTGCACTCACAGCCAAAAATAAGGAGATTGCAAATGATAAATTTAATAATCCACTTTATCTGATCACATTTATAGATTACGTGCTATATATAATATTATTGTTATTGTAGGTGCTAGGTCGGATCACATAGAGGACAGCGTGGAGGGAGCAAGCCTGAGTCCAAACAACCAACAAGAGGCCTGAGAGCCATTACTCAGTGGAACACTGATGTATTGCCTGTTGGGTCTTGGGTGTTAAGATTCAATGATTATATCGGGGTTCTCATATGAAGAGCAATCATCATCAATCCTTATTTTAAATTTCGAGAACAACCATGGAAGACCTACAAGGAGATATAGATAGAGCTGATGGTAAAGTTTTATTACTTTTGTCCTTCATTTATTATTGGCTAGTAATCATGGACACATATATTGCATTCACTTACCTTTAAAATCCATAAACGTGCTTTGTATTAAGCACTTCACTTTTCCTGTAAAATAAAATAAGATCTTAAGTCAGAAGAAGTAAACTCAGACAAATGTGTTAAATTCCAGTATAAAAGTATTATTGAGAATTACAATGAACCATAACTATTATTTCTCAAAATTTAGAAATGGCCATCTTTAGCTAAACAAATAAACAAATAGTTTGCACACACCTAGACCATGAGTATATATCTTTGAAACATGACTTTGCGGACTTAGAACCAAAACTCGATTTCAACATGCATCTCCCTTTGTCTAAATTCTTTATGAAGGCGTGTTAATTATAATTTTAAACTCGATCATGATTATATATTCTTTACACATGTTTTAAAGAATTTTAATCTTGAACTGTATGCTAGAGATTTTTTTTAATTGTGACCAACTAATTAGGAGTATATCACCCAAAAATTAGTCCATAAGCTTCCTTTAATAAGTACTAATAAATATTAAATTATTCTACTTAAATATGTATGCAAATTTCCAGGAAAGATTCTGCCTTGAGGACTTTGATGAGGCTTGGCACTATATTTTTAATATTAAAGTTGAAGCAGTTCTTCAACAGCGGAGGTATGAGTTAAAATATGAAACCTACGATAGATATTCAGAGGACTACAAGAGGTTTTTAAATCTCGATGATAGGGATGACGAGGGTCATTTCACAGCTCTCCTTATATATTAGACACAAATGAAGCACATGCTAGTTTTATTTAAACTACACAATTTATAGGAAAGCCTCATTAATTGTATCTTTACTGAAATAATTTTTTAAAGAGAAAAAGGTACATGACCACCACTTAGGCGCACATTCCTATGCTAACCTGGAGGATGGTTATTGTTGAGAAACGATATAGATTATTTAAAGTTTTAAATTTTCTTATTGCTTACTATGACCAGAACTCTCATAAATTTATAAACTGACATGAAAAGCCAATAATGCCACTGAACTTAAAGGCTAAGTTAGCATATGATACCTTCCGTTCGACTTATAAAGATGATGGGAGGAATGGAGAGAAGATCAAGACAAACCTCAAATTGGTAGTAACTTAATTAGAACTTATTTAGAAATGTTAACTAAAATTTCTTTAGAAATTTATTTAAATTATCTTAGGTCTATTGCGTATGATGTAATTTTTTTAATCTTATGTGTGTGATTCATGCGGTTTTGAAGCCATAACGAAGGAGGCAACAACACTATGAATGTCTCAGGAGGAAGCAGAAGGCGAGTCAAACCCTCACTTGCTATCTCCAAAGGATAACATCACTCTCACTCAGAATCTATTGGATATAATTGGTAGGGGTAGTAATCAATCGAATCAAATACTAAGTTTTTCATATTTATATTTATTCCGCTAAAGAATTTGATTTTTAAATAGTACATAAATTCATAAATTAATATTATTCCTTTATAATATATGATGTGTATATATTTAAATAAAAATTTTATTAGAAAATAGATTTATGATTATTTAAGTTTTAAAATCAGTACATAGAACTTAAGTAGAAATGGTGAGTGAGTTAAAAATATGATTTTATATGTGCAATAATACAAATATGATCTAATAATTACTCGAACAATTATCAAACTATTTGTTAATTATTTGGTTCATTTTCATCCTAATAATAGGAGAGGAAGATATCAATTACATGGTGTTGGAGCTTCACTGGCAATAACCACAAGATCAATCACAGCATCCTCAATGTCATCTATAGCAACAATAGTATCGTCCGTAAATATTTTTGCTATACCACTTGTTCTACGTCTCTCAACCTATTTACGTGGAAAGATTGACTTAGAAATGCACGTTCGAGTGACTAAGGAATTGTCTAGTATTGTGAAGAGGGTCTGCATGATGGTCGAAGGTATGGTCCACTTCATTAATTGCTTGTCCGGTATGATTCCTGCTCATCTGCTTGGTGAAGTTATACTACTTATGAACTTGGGCCCCGGTAATACCGGCTTTGGTAGAGCAACACACGTGTATTTTATTTTTGTGTTAATACTATGTTATTATACATATGAGTCCATTAAATCTTCTGTAATTACATTTACATCATAATTATAGAAAAATACATATTGGTTATCAAAAATATTCAATAGTTATATATTATTTTCATGAAAGTAAAAATACCAAGGAACTAATGCTATTGCATATTGGTCCCCAAAAATATTCGATAGTTGCATATTATTTCCATAAAAGTAAAAATCCTAAGAAACTAATGCTAAGTTGAAGATTTAAGAGACTAATCTAAAAGAAACTATTTATATTTAATATATTGTTAAATTTCATTTGATTCTAAAATATAATCAATTTGACCTTCAGGCTAGAAATATTGGAGGTAGCAGCAGTGATTTTCATACGAGTGATAGGGCCACCAACGTCAACAACAAGATATAAGGTTTATTTGTATTTAATAGACTAAATAATTTTTTAATCTATAAGAGTACTCTATTTTTTATTTGGTGTTCCGTGGACTTGGTATTTACAATGTATCTATTGCAACTATTCTGGT
The DNA here is from genome assembly GCA_022839385.1 of Asparagus kiusianus. Taxonomy (NCBI): domain Eukaryota; kingdom Viridiplantae; phylum Streptophyta; class Magnoliopsida; order Asparagales; family Asparagaceae; genus Asparagus; species Asparagus kiusianus. Next base: position 268,081 of record BQKN01000267.1, read on the forward strand.
AAAATAAATTCTCGTTGAAGTGGATATTGGATTAGATTGTTAGATGTATATATTAGATTGGAATATTGATTATGTGTATTATATTTGATTAGAGGTCTTTAGTGGAAAATTTGTAAAAAGACAATGAAAGAATTGAATGTTTTATTCTCTCAATCTTGATTACAATTTGGATTTCCTAATTACAAAAGAGAAAAGAATTGATCTGAACTCTCCCCTTTGTTTAATTCTGGGTTCTTCATGGTAGCGATAGAGTGCCTTCCTCGAATGCTCACGTTGAGTTTACTCTCCGTTGATAATCCGAACGTCTTGATTCATTGTAACGATATCTTCTCCTCACGATTTGATGCTGTAGGGAACTTGCAAAGTAAGTTTAAAGCTCTAAACAAGTTGATAACTAAGAGCGAGTTTAAACTCTTGAAAAAAAGAGTTGATTTGAACCGAAAAATTTGTTAATAAGCCAAGGGAATACTCCAAGAACTTTGTTGCTGCAGGAAGTTCGAAGATGATCTACTACAAGAAGCTCGAAGATGGTCCGCTGCAGGAAGCTCGAAGATGATCCGAAGAAGCCGATCTCTAGATCTTCAAGATACTCCCAGATCCTAAGATCCGAACTCAGTTAAGTTTACTCCTATTTATAAAGGATTAGGGGTATAACCACCATCTTAATTCGCTCCTAAGTGGGGCTGAATGGGTTATAACCGCCCCCTTAAACTGCTCCCCAAATCATGGGGAAAACGATTTTGAAATCGTTTAGTTCGTGCTTTAAATGAGTCAAACGCTAAAAAATAGCGTTCAGGGCCCGAACTCTGCGTTTTAGACTGAAAACGTAGAGCTGGGCCAAATTTGGTGGCTGAACGCACAGGTCTTACAGTGTTGTAAATCTAAAGTGCAGAGTTTGGACGCAGAGATGAACTTCTCGTTTTGAGTCCGTGAACTCTACGTTTTTAACTGGAGCACTAGGGATGAACTCTGTATTTTGACTCTAAAACATGAGCATGACCTCTACTTTTTGGTGTTGTAACACAGGGATGTCCTATGCGTTTTTGATGTTGTAACATAGGGATAACCTCTGCGTTTTGATGGTGAAACACAGGGATGACTTCTGCATTTTGATGTGAAGAGACTGTCAATTTGTGGTCTCTTTTGCTGGAGCGTTGCAAAGACTGCTATCTTGTAAGCTTCATCTTGGCTCCTTAAAAATATGAGAGTCGTCAGATTATAACTCCCGATATTAATTGTGAAGGCTGTTGAACTAGAGCTTTCATCGGTTGCTGTAAAGGTCGTCAGATTATAACCTTCATCGATCTATATGAAAGTCTTTAAATTATAGCCTTCTGAAAGTCATCAGATTGTAACTTCTACTATTGGTGTTTGATGTGAGATCAGCTATCTGTAATGATTTTTAGACAATCTACAAAATGTGGGTGTAAAATATACAAGAAATATGTATTGATGTGTATATCATGTTAATGTAAAATGTATAGGAAATCAATTATTTTTTTAAAAAATTCAGTAAAAATACAACAACCTAGATGGACTAGGACGCTATCCTAGTCGAAACTTTCTATCTAGGTTGCTATAAAAACAATCTAGATGGAAAATCTATCTAGGTTGCAACCTAGATGGAAATTCTATCTTGGTTGTTTCCTAGACAACTTTCCATCTAGGACGCAACCTAGACGGAATTTCCATCTACATTGCAACCTAGACAGATTTTAAATTCCGTATAAGTTAACTTCCGTCTAGTTAGATCAACCTAGACGAAAATCTATCTAGGTTGATTCAACCTAGACAGAATTATCCTTGACGGACTTTTCTAGATGAATTTTCGTCTAGGTTGATCTATCCAGATGGAATTCGAGGCAACTTAGATGGTTTTTTCATCTAGGTTGAGTGTTTTTCTACTAATGACATGTCATGGCCAGTGCATGCTCAATCATTCATACAAGAAAAAATGAAACAATTAATAAAAAAATTCTGAGAAAAATGAAACAAGAAAAATTAACTGTTAAAGTATTCTTTTGGAGGATTTTGTATAAAAAAATTTCACCTAACTGTCTAGCTCTATCTTGAATAACATATAATATGTATCGAATTAGGAGGAGAAATAAGCCACTAAGATTTAACATGATGCAAACTATATATTAGAATCTTTTATCTTCTTCTTCTTCTTCTTTTTACTGTGCTCTCCAATCGGAAAGGTCTTTTTCAATGCATTGTCTTGTTTTTAAGGATCTATAGTAGCATTGATGCACGTAAACATGCACGTGCAATTGAAATTAAGATATGTTTCTTGTAAATTCCATATGAAAAAGAAAATAGATTTGATTGTAAGATATATCTTCTTTTTTTTGTCAATGAAATTTTTTTCATTACCAATGAATAAGAGTTTATGTACATAACTGCCTCCGGCATCCCCACACATCCACGAATATTAAAAAAATTCAAACCTGAGAAACAAATTAATTAAGGAGATTATACATGCACATTTCCTTAAAAAAAGCCAAACTAAAAATCTAACAAGAGGAATTCACCCAAAGTAACAATTTAAGCACGAAATTTATCTGGTTTCTTTTAACTTGAAAATAGAAGTAATCATCATTACATTTATTCTCTTCACAATATTCGATGAGCTTCGCTATTTCCCCGTATGCACTCTACGATTCCTCTCAAGCCAGATCGAGTAAATTATAGTCGCAAACAAGCTCTCTTCACTTTCTTTTCGTAAGAACCTATTGTGCTCAGTGGAACTTGAAACACACGAAAGAGCACGAACGAAAATGAGATAAATCACAACTAATAAGTAAAACACAATCACCACAGTAAAACAAACGAATTTTACGTGGTTTAAAAAGTTGTCTACGTCCACGGGGTAAGGAAGACGAGAGTTTTTACTATTAGAGTGTCAGGTGCTGGAAGTCAGCAAGAAGGGAACCACTTAATAGAGAAGGAAGCTGAGACTTGGGAAGCTGAAGAATTGGCCATCGAAGCTAAAGACAGGGTTGTAGAAGCTGAAACTGAAGATTTGGAGAAAGATAGACTGATATGCAAAACCCTGGACTAATATGCAAAAGACCAAGGCCTTAGGACAAGAGCAGTATAGTTTAGAGATTTATATGTAATAAATGGATTCGTTAAGCTGTTAGTCTGTTATGTTAATTCAGTTAGTCTGTTAATTTAGTTTTGCACAATCACTGTATGTGCACGTGCACAAGCTGAATTCTCAATTGGAAGCTGTATAAAAGAGAAGATTGTAAAGATCAAAGCTTATGAATAAAATTAGCTGATTTCTCTCTCAATTCTCTCTCCCAACTCTATTCCTCTCTTAATTCTTCTTTTATCATGTTCTCAAGTTCTTACAGTTCCAGCCATGACCAGAAACAACAATTTGAGGATCAACCAAGGTTCTCGAGCCTCACAATTGGTATCAGAGCAGATCTTGCTAGAGTCTGAAGCTACTGCTGACGACGCCATGGGCGATACTGAGGAAATTGTTCAAGAAGAAGCAACCACAAAGGAGCGGTTGGTTAAGGTGGAAGAAGCAATTATTCAGCAAAGCTTCTTTGCTCGACAACTATCTACAAGAATAGAAGAATTATCTTCTCAATTGACTGCTAAATTGTCTTCTCAACTAACTTCTCAGTTATCCTCTCAAATATCTTCTCAGTTCCAAAATCTTGCCTAAGAACTCAAGAAATCAAAGGGGCAAAGTCAAGAAGTTCCAAGATCAGGAGCTAGAGATGAACAGAGAGTGTTGAGCTCAGAACCAAGGAATGACACAGGTCTTTTGGGGCCAGACAATAGGGGAATGAGCAGGCAAGGTCCAGAACAGACACTAAGAACTCTTTAACCACTCAGGGGAGTAGATTCGAATGGTGAACTCCAACAAACTTTCAATCTTGGTAATAACTTCCATAAGAATTCTTTTTTCAGTAATCAAAAGTTGGTTCAACCTAAATCTCTATGTTTAGATTTCTCTTCCTTCTCTGGAAATGAAAATGTCATAGCCTGGTTAGAGAAAACTGAACAGATTTTTGAGTATTATGACATCAAGAGTGATGAATGGGTTAAGGTCTGTTCTTTCTATTTGAGAGAAGAAGCATTATAATGGTTTAGGTGGCTTGCTAGGAATCTTAAAGATTTCTGTCAGTGGGAAGTTTTTAAAGAGGAAATTATTACCAGATTTGGGCCAAGTGAGCTCTCAATACCCTATGATGCTTTTTCAACCCTGAAACAAACTACCACCATCAGGGATTATCTAGGAAGGTTTGAACAAACTTTGAGTCTACTAGATGATCAACCCTCTAGGAGACTTATCTTAGAAAAATTCATAGAGGGGATTAAAGAGGAATTGAGGTATAAAGTAACAGCCTCCAGACCTTTCTCATTGAAAGGAGCAATATCCTTAGCAAAACTGTTTGAGGATAAACTAAAAAATGAAAGGAAACCTAGAGAAAATTGGAATACCTCAAATACAGGGGTGCAACCAACTAGTTCATCTCCTTATCTTCCAGTGAGAGAGAACCCCAAACCTCCTTCTCAATTCAAGAAGCTAACTCCTGAAGAAATATAAAAGAGGAAAAGCCAGAACATATGCTTTACCTGTGATGAAAAGTGGTTTAGAGGACATTAGTGCAAAGGGAAGCAACTTTTTCTCTTAGAAGGAATTTTACAAGGGGGTTCAGAGGAGAATGAAGTTAATGATGGTGAAGTAGGAGAGGAAAACATAGCCATAGAGTTTGGTGAGAGGAGCACCCTCTATCTCAGTACAAGCACTCAGTGGTATTAATGTCTCTCATACTATTAGGGTGGTGGGCTACTACAAGAATCAAGCTGTTAGCATCCTAATAGATTCTGGATCAACCCACAACTTTATAAATTCTAAACTGGTAAAGAAATTAGGACTATTAGTAACTGAATCTAATAGTTTTGATGTCCTAGTAGCCAGTGGAGAATTGATAAAAGGTGGTGGAGTGTGCCAAGAAGTATCCCTAGAATGTCAAGGGTAAAGATCTAGGTTAATTTGTTAGTGATGCCCATGGGGGAAGCCAGATTGTTTTAGGAGCTGATTGGATGAAAACTCTTGAAGATATTACTCTGAATTTTAAGAAGTTGCAGGTGACATTTGTGAGTGATGGAATTAAGAGAACACTGCAAGGGGTACTTCCAGGAGAGTTGTAGTTGGTTGATAGCAAGGCCATTTCCAAAACATTCAGGGAACAAGAGCAGAGATTTTTAATCTAGTTATGTAGTGTAGACCTACAAACATGCACCACAGAGGAAATACATGAGGAACTGCCTGCAGACATATTAAACTTGGTAAAGGAATTTCAACTTGTTTTCCAAGAGTTACCTCATCTTCCTCCAAGTAGAAGTATAGATCACAAAATTCCACGTGAGAATGGAACAAAACCAATTTGCATTAGACCATAGAGGCATGCACACTTTTTAAAAGATAAGATTGATAAACAAGTGGAAGAAATGCTTAAGAAGGGAATTATCAGACCCAGTAACAACCCTTTTTCTTCACCTGTAGTCATGGTCAAAAAATCTGATGGAAGTCGGAGAATATGCATAGACTATAGATCCTTAAATCATGCTACAATCAAAGATAAATTCCCCATCCTTATTATAGATGAGTTATTGGATGAACTATATGGAACAAAGTACTTTACTAAACTGGATTTAAAGTCTGGTTATCATCAAATAAGAATGTATGAGCAGGATATTCCTAAAATTGTTTTCAGGACACGCAGTGGCCACTTTGAGTTCATGGTCATGCCCTTTGGATTCACAAATGCTCCTTCAACCTTCCAAGCTCTTATGAATACTATTTTTAAAGACTTACTCAGGAAATTTATCTTGGTTTCCTTTGATGACATATTGGTATATAGTAAAGGGTGGCAGGATCACTTGCTCCATCTGAGACAGGTATTTCAAATAATGAGCAATCATCAACTAGTGGCCAAAATGTCTAAATGCATCTTTGGACAAAAACAAGTAGAGTATTTGGGACTTGTTGTGTCTCAGGAAGGTGTGGGGGTTGATCCAAAGAAGATTCAAGCTATTGTTGAATGGCCAAAATCTAAAACACTAAAAGGGTTGAGGGGCTTCCTAGGCTTAGGAGGGTACTACAGGAAATTCACCAAAGGTTTTGGAATTATAACTTAGCCCTTAACACAGTTATTAAAGAAGGGAGCCTTCAGTTGGGGAGAAAGTGCTGAAAAAGCTTTTGAAGCTTTGAAGATTACCTTAACCCATCCCCCAGTTCTAGCAATGCCAGATTTTAGTTTAACTTTTATCATTGAATGTGATGCTTCTGGTTTAGGGATTGGTGCTGTGCTGATGCAAAATGAGAGGCCCATATCCTATTTTAGCTTTGCATTGAAGGGAAGGAATGCCACACTATCAATTTATGAGATGGAGCTTCTAGCCCTCACTCTTTCTACAAAGAGATAGCAGCAGTACTTATTGGAGAGGAATTTTGTGATTAGACCTGACCATCAAAGTCTCAAGTATCTACTTGAATAGAGAATTCACACAGGGATCCAGAATAAATGGCTTGCAAAGCTCCATGGTTATGATTACAGAGTGGAGTATAAACCAGGGAGACTAAACAAGGTTGCAGATGGTTTATCCAGAGTCTATGAAGTGGAAGAAGATACCCTACCATAGGAAATTGAAGCCTCAGCAATTACTACTATCAACAATGAGTGGTTTGATAAAATCAAGCACATGTGCTCCACAGATGAGTATTTTACAGAGCTTGATACCGAATTACAAAGGGGACAATTAAAGGCTAACAAATATCACAAAAAGGAGGGAATGTTTTACTACAAGGGCAAGCTTCTGATTAGTCCTACTGCTCAAAATTTTAAAACATCCTTGCTCAAAGAACACCATAACAGTCCTACAGGAGACCATTCTGGAATTATTAGGATTTTGCACAGATTGAGAAGATCTTTCTATTGGAAAGGAATGAAAAGAGATGTTCAAAGATATGTACAGGCTTGTGATGTTTGTCAAAGGGCTTAAGGGGAAAATATAGCATCCCCAGGACTATTAGAGCCACTCCCTATTCTAGATTATATTTGGGAGGATCTATCCATGGATTTTATTACCCATCTCCCAAAGAGTAGAAATAAATCTGTTATTTTTGTAGTTGTTGACAGATTATCCAAATTTGCTCATTTCTTTCCACTTTCACACCCCTACACTACTTAGTCAGTAGCTCAGGTTTTCTTTGAAGGGGTATTCAAGTTGCATGGGATGCCTAAATCTATAGTCAGTGATAGGGATTATTTGTTTACAAGTTTATTTTGGAGGGAATTGTTTAAACTACAAGGAAGCCAACTGAAATTTAGTTCAGCTTATCACCCACAAATTGATGGGCAAACTGAAGTCACTAACAAAAATCTGGAGAGTTACTTGAGATGCTTTTGTTATCACAAACCTAATGAATGGAGTAAGTGGCTGTCTCTAGCTGAATTTTGGTATAATACTACATGGAAAATCTCTACACATTTTACTCCTTTTGAAGTAGTATATGGTAGACCTCCTCCTTCTTTACTTTCATATGCTCCTAAGAGTTGTAAGGTGGAGGAAGTAGATGAAGTTCTCTTTTCAAGAGACATAGCCTTACAATTCATTAAAGACAACTTGAAGACTACAACTGATCAAATGAAGAGATTTGCTGACAGACATAGAAGCTACAGGAGCTTTGAAGTGGGGGACTAGGTCTTCCTTAAACTCCAACCATATAGACAAATCAGTGTATCTTCGTACAAAACTCAAAAGCTTTCTCCTAAATTTTATAGGCCTTACCAGGTCCTAGAGAAGATTGGTGAAGTTGCCTATAGATTGGGTTTACCTGATCAAGCAAAAATCCACCTAGTTTTCCATGTGTCCCAATTGAAGAAAAGGATTGTAACTGATGTTATTATTCAGGTTGATTTTCCTAACTATGTAGCAGAAATTGTTGATGAACCAAAAGCAATCTTGGATAGAAGGTCAGTTATCAAGGGACACAAATTGGTGTCTGAAGTTCTCATCAAATGGAGGTAACGCAACTCTCTGGATTCTACTTGGGAACTATATTGAGACCTAGTTAAAAGATTCTCTACTTTTGACCTTGAGGCAATGTCCAATTTTAGTGGGAGAGATTTGTCAGGTGTTGGAAGTTAGCAGAAAGGGAACCACTTAATAGAGAAGGAAGCTGAGACTTAGGAAGCTGAAGAATTGGCCATCGAAGCTGAAGACAGGGTTGTAGAAGCTGAAACTAAAGATTTGGAGAAAGATGGACTGATATGCAAAACCCTAGACTGATATGCAAAACCCTAGACTGATATGCAAAAGACCAAGGCTTTAGGACAAGAGCTGTATAGTTTAGGGGCTTATATGTAATAAATGGATTCATTAAGCTATTAGTCTGTTATATTAATTCAGTTAGTCTGTTAATTCAGTTTTGCACAATCACTGTATGTGCACGGGCACAAGTTGAATTCTCAATTGGAAGCTGTATAAAAGAGAAGATTGTAAAGATCAAAGCTTATGAATAAAATTAGCTGATTTCTCTCTCCATTCTCTCTCCCAACTCTATTCCTCTCTCAATTCTTCTTTTATCTTGTTCTTAAGTTCTTACAGTTCTAGCCATGGCCAGAAACAACAATTTGAGGATCAACCGAGGTTCTCGAGCCCCACATAGCGATACAGACAATACAAATAGGGTTTACAGTCTCACAAAAAACCCTCAAACAAACCTCTTAAAATCTCTCACAAATTCTCCCTCAAAGGATGCACAAAACTCTCACCAAAGCTGCTCAAAATCTTGTCCTAGTTGACCTTAATAATCATGTTTAAGATTATATATCAACACAAAAATAAAACGGGTCAGAAAATAAAGTTCAGACTCAGACCTGAGTCACGGTCGACCGCACTTAACGCCGTGGTCGACCGGACAAAATGACATAAACTCAAAAATTCTATTACAGGGTCCGCGGTCGACCGCACTTGACGCTGCGGTTGACCGGCCAAAAATCCAAAAATACACAATGTAGTTTTCTCCCTTCTCCCCTAGAAATTATTAGAGACGTTAGAGTTGCTTTAGAGGGAAAGAAGAAGCCAGGGGTTACATATGTGCCAGGTTGCATGCCACTATTATGTGTAAGTTCCACCTTTTACTTACTTTGGTTCATTCTAGTTCTAAATGGAGTAATGTTAGTTCTAATTTATATCATGTTAGTTCTAGCTGCACTCATGTTAGTTCTAGTTGCATTCATGTTAGTCCTAGTTACAGTCGTGTTATTTCGAACTGTGTCACGTTAGTTCTGATTTATACCATGTTAGTTCTAGTTTCATTCGTGTTAATTATTGTTGCAGTCGTGCTAGTTCTAATTGGGTCACGTTAGTTGTAATTTATACAATGTTAGTTCTAGTTATATTCATGTTAGTTCTATCTGCAGTTGTATTAGTTCTAATTGGAGTCATGTTAGTTCTATTGTAGATCATATTAGTTCTATTTCCAGCTAGCGTTAGTTCTATTTAATATTCATGTTAGTTCTAATAGAGGTTACGTTAGTTCTAATTGGAGTCATGTTAGTTCTACTGTAGCTCATGTTAGTTCTAATTGGCTTCATGTTAGTTCTACTTTAAATCTTGTTAGTTCTAATTTATATAATGTTAGTTCTAGTTGTATTCATGTTAGTTCTATTTACAGTTATGTTAGTTCTAATTTATATCATGTTAGTTTTAGTTTTATTCATGTTAGTTCTATTTGCAGTTATGTTAGTTCTAATTTATATCATGTTAGTTCTAGTTGTATTTGTGTTAGGTCTATTTGCAGTTGTGTTAGTTCTAATTGGAGTTATGTTGGTTCTATTTTCATACCATGTTAGTTCTAACTTTACATGATGTTAAACCTCACCAAATTCATGTTAATCATATTTGCTGTTCATACTAGGTCTACCTGGAGTCATGTTAGTTCTATTGCAGCTTATTTTAGTTATATTGCAGCTCATGCTAGTTCTAATTGGTGTCATGTTAGTTTTAATGGAGTATTTGTTAGTTCTAATTGCAGTCATTTTAGTTCTATTGCAGCTCATGTTAGTTCTATCACAGCTCATGTTAGTTCTACTTAATGTTCATGTTAGTTCTAATAGAGGTCATGTTAGTTCTAATTGGAGTCATGCTAGTTCATCACAACTCATATTAGTTCGAATTTGAATGCTTATTGTATTTGTTATAGATTTGGTACTACGAGATGACGGGCATAAAGAAATATGCCTATGTCGACAGCTCCAGACCTCCAATGATAAATTAGGCATCAGAGGATGTGAAAGTCCCACCTATGAAGATGAGGATAATTACATCAAATGCTAAGGCAACTTCAATAACTTTTGTCCATAGGCCTATTGCGGAAGTTGGGCCTGTTCCTTCAAATGTACATGCACTTTCTGCAATACCGAGGGTGGAAGTTGGGTAAATTTTGGCTTCCTTAAACTGACAATAAACTCGAATATGCTTTGGTTCATTCTTTCCAAACAAGTACTCGAATTTTTTTTGCCATTGAATAGTATAGCAAAAACCAATCTCATTTCTTTCGCACTTTCAAATTGTTGTCCCTCACCGTTTAAAGCAGTGTGCTACTAAGTAGGAATCCTCTATGATATGCTAATCTGTTATCAATCATCAAAATATTATCTCCGGAAGGATTGTCATTGGGAATCCTATCTGAAACACATGTGGACGTCGAAACGGTGGACCACAGTCTATATTTTTTGAGTTCAAACTACTGGAAGCACAACAAATATTAAAAAACATAAATAAATAATCATAAACTACACAAATAGTAACATCAACAAATAACACCAATCAGAAAAAAGCAAAAACAACAACTATTTGTGTTAGAACTAACATGAAATCCATTAGAACTAACAAGAACTCAATTAGAACTAACATGAAATCGATTAGAACTAACATATTTGACCTAACATGGAACTATAGCTAGAACTAACAATAAATCGATTAGTGGCCCATCACAACCACACACACAATTGGACAGTGAGCTCGTGCAAACTTAACTTTCTATAGGACAACAACAAACTTCTCGGTAACCAGTGCGAGACAAAGGAGATTGAGATAATTTCTATGTTCTATGTTCTCGATGTATGGATTATTTATTTTGACATTCGATATGTGTAATTTGTAAACCAAAATATATTATATATTTGGATTTATTGCGATGTTTTGGTTTATGTAGGTTAATGTCGTGATGTGTATATAATTGCTAGTTGTGGTGTTTTGGTTTTTTTTTTTTTTTTGACGTGATGTTTATGAAGTTATGTATTTATAAAATTTATATATTTGGATATGTCCAAGAGGTGAAGTAGATATTCTATATGCACATGAGATAACTTATATACGTAGGAGATGAGCTTGTGTGTTTGGTGTATTTCCAGAAAATATACGAGATTACCAATCTTGTGGATTTTGTTTCTGCAAAATCTACGGGTCTAGTAGTTCATTTACAATCTGTGCAAGTTTTCATGCACATCCAGCAAGTACACCAGTCCCCTTTCTGCAAATTTCACTGGACTAGCAGTTCCATGAACTCTAAAGAGTGCAATTTTGTTGTTTCATTTAACCTGGGTGTACTAATTTGGTAAATAATTTTCATAAAAGTCCCTCAAGCTCTCAAATATTGAAATTAGTCAATAATTAACAAAAACTTGCTATTATTCTCTCAAATCCTTTAACATTTGCGAAATACTTCATCAAACTTAAAATTAGTCTCTCAAATCTTTAGAGGTTTGGAAGTATTCCCTTAATTGCCCATAATTAGTTGAAATTAGTCCCTCAAATCTTTAAATATATTGTAAATTATTCTTTAATTTAAAATCGGTCTCTCAAATCTTTAGTCAGTTTTAAATTCCTCCCCCTATTGTTCATGCTTTGAATTTAGTCCCTCAAATGGGTTCATGAAAACTTAAAATTAGTCTCTCGAATATTTAAAGATTTATATTTACTCCTTTAAATGTTCATAATTAGTTGAAATTAGTCCCTCAAATCTTTAAACATTTTGCAAATTACTACCTTAAATTTAAAATTAGTCCCTCAAATCTTTAAACATTTTAAAATTACTCTCTTAAATGTTTTTATTTTTGAATTAGTCCCTCAAATTATGGGTATTTTCACCCCACTTATGTTTGGCAATAGTTTTATCCTACTTGGATGGTAAGCACATCATGGGGACTACAATATTCATGATTTTTTTTAGTTTGAACCGAACACTAGAAAATGAGGAATTGTATTCATGCATCAACTAATTTCTTCAATTGAACCAAACTAATAAAAGTGATGAAAATTAATTATGTTTTTGACGAAATAGCCAAAAAAAATATTTTTATAAAAGTGAGAGAAACACCAAAAAGTAAAGGAAAATTATTTTTAGAATGTGATAGAAAACAACCAAACAACCCGAAGTGGAAAATTATATATACTTTATGACCCGCATCCTTCATAATTGGTGTTTTTTTAGTGGCGCAAATCAGTTCCACCAAAAAGATTAAAATTTTGGTCGGAGTAGTCAGACAGTTGCTGTGGAGCAACTTGGGCACCGATCAGTTAGATTTGACTCGTTTTGGAGTTCTATTGTAATTATGATTCTATTGTTTTTACAGTTTGTTGGGAATACTATATATAATATTTGTATCATATATAAAGGCATGGGGAAGAAATATATACTGTGAAAAAACAAAAAGAAAAGGGATGAAAACTTGGTAGCTTTGGTAGCTTGTAGATCGAGAAAACTTTTTTTGAGAAAACTGAAAGAGAAATATCATGCTCCGGGCCCACGAGTAGTGGCAGAGCTAGGAATTTTTGCAAGGGGGCCAAGAAATAATTAAACACGATAGGTAACATATAAAAATTTTATCATAGAATAGTGTGAACGCGGCTTTGAAGCCCACGCGGAAACCCAAAGGAGGCCCACCCGTTCTTCATATATATATATATATATATCAACTTTGATATTTTACAGCTGCGGTAGGGTTTTGTGCGGGTGAATTTTTTGCGGCTGCAGGAGATTAGTGTAAGGAAGGATTTTTTTTGATTTTCTTTTGGCGGTTGCTGCAGACAGAGAACAACAAGGAGCAGTGCTTTTGGTGGCTATTCACGGAGGAAAAGCAAGTCTTTTGTAGATGTTCTTTGTTTTTAGCACCCCCTTTGAGAGAGTATTTGTGTGAGGCATCTGAGAGTTTGTGAGAGGGTTTTATTTGTGAGATTGTAAACCCCAATTGTATCTCTCCCTCTAATAGTAGATCTCCCCCTCCTTGCCCCGTGGACGTAGGCTATTTGCCGAACCACGTAAAAGTTGTGTTCTTGTCGTGATTTGTAATAGCTTGTAGGATCCCTCGACAGGTCAGTCCTAGAACTGATGAGAGGAAGAGCCGATATCTCACTTGGTTGAGATATCCGTTTTAGATTCTTGTTTCCTTGGTGAGACAGGAATTCTTATCGATCTAATCTCTCTTGTTGTGCTGCCGAAGTACTGCTGAAATTTCCGCTGCGCGCAACAAGTGGTATCAGAGCTCCGGGTTGGATTTGGGACTTGTTCGAAGGATTCTCTGAAGAATTCCTAGTTGAAGAATTAGATCGATAACATGGGAGAAACAAGCACATCGGGATCGATTCTTTCGAAGGCGATACAGAGTCTGAGCATCAATAATACAAAAATTGATGTTCCGAAGTTCGACGGCAAGATCAATTTCGGTTTGTGGAGGTGTCAGGTGATGGACGCCTTGGATGCACAAAATTTGGAGGAGACTCTTGAGTTACAAGAGAAACCCGCTGATATGAAGGATAAGGTTTGGAAGAAAATGAATAGTTGGGCTTGTAGAGTTATTCGGTCATGCTTGACGCCGGATCTTATTTATGACGTAATGAACGAGACGTCAGCGAAGAGAATGTGGGAAACACTCAATGAGAAGTATCTGACGAAGAGCATTGAGAATCGGCTTCACTTGAAGAAGAGGTTTTACCAATTCAAGATGAAGAGGGGAGTTTCCGTTCGGGAGCATGTTAACAACTTCACGAAGCTAATTTCGGATATGGCCAATGTAGATATCATGGTTGAGGATGAAGACAAGGCGATGCTACTATTGTGTTCGTTGCCGGAGGATGATTTTGGAACGTTTGTTCTCACTATGATAAATGGAAGAACTACGGTTAGCTACAAGGAGGGGACCTCAGCTTTGGTGAATTATGAGTTGAGGAAGAGTGATGGCGAACCCTCTGAGAAGGCATCGGGAGATGCATTAGCAGTTTGAGGCCGTGGTCCAAACCGTCGTCCAGGTGATCGCTCAAGATCAAAGTCAAGAGGTGGCCATAGAAATATTGGTAGGAATCAATGTCGCTTTTGCAAAGAAGAAGGACATTGGAAGAACGACTGCCCAAAGTTGAAAGATAAAGCTGGGAAGAATAAAGGGAAAGCTTGTATGTAGGAAAAATTGCAAGGAAGAGAATAAAAGAAATTTGATTTTGATTCCTTTAAATCTCGATTACAACTTGATTACAAAAGAGAAGAAAACAAATTGGGTTTTCTCCTTTGTTTAAAACTGGGTTCTTCTTGGTAGCGATGGAATGCCTCCTTCGATTGCTCGCGTCGAATTTGCTCTCTGTTGACGATCCGACCGTCTCTTATCTCGTGGGAAAAATGAACTTCTGTAGGAAGTTTTATATGTAACTCTCGGATGAGTTTAAGAACTCTTGAACGAGTTTAAACTCTGTAGATAGAGCTGTTAGAACCGAAAATTCGGTTAATGATCAAGCTGTTATCTGTTGTCGAAGAATCCTCTCAGATTTGATCTTCTGAGATTAATTCAAAAATCTTATCTTGAAAGATTTAGTTGCTGCTGCTGTTGAATCACCGAACCTGAGTGGTTGAGATCCTCCAGAATTCACCTCCGCTGCTAACTCCTGTTTAGATTCTGAGAAATCTAATCTCCAGAATCCAACCAGTCCGCCCTTAACTCAGTTGAGTTTGTTGAGTTTATATAGGGAGATAAGAGGTGTAACTGCCCTCTAAATCCGCTCCTACGTGGGCGTGATTCCCTCCGATCGTGGGAAACAGTTCTAAAACCGTTCGACTTGTGTTTGAACAAGTCAAACGCCCAATCTGGCGTTCAGAACCCAACTTCGTGTCTTAGGATTGAGACGCGAGGTTGGGTGTTAGCTGAACATTGATGAACGCGAGGGTCGCTCGCGTTTTGGCTTGTTGCCTACTTGGTGACGCGGAAGTCGGTGTGGGTTGAACTCCCACAAACGCGAGGGTCGATCACGTTAATTTGTGACTTGGAAACGCGGGGGTCGCCTGCTGTTCCATATTTGTGACGCGGAGATGACTTCCGCGTTTTAGAAAAAGTCTGTTGACTTGTAACTTCTTCTGTAAGGTGTTGCAAAGACCGTTGTTCTGTAATCCTCGCTTTAGCTGTGGTGGAGTGTGAAAGTCGTCAAATTGTAACCTTCACTGTAGATTGTGAAGACTGCTGAATAGAGTTTCCATCAGTTGTCGGAAGTGTCATCGAATTGTAACTCTTCTCGATCTACGTGAAAAGGCCTCCATTCGCAGTTTCTTCGTTTATCGGCCCGAAAACTATTTGATTGTAGCTTTCGTTGTAGGAGCTTAGACGGGAATCAACATCCATGGTGTCTTCTAGACGAATATTCGCCCACAGCTCTCTACCAAGCAATTCACCAACTAAGTCCAACCTTTTATTTCTAAAATCATTACACTGCTCATCAGCAACTCTATTAATCATGCTGTTGTCGCAGCCATCAAGATCAATCATCTCAGAAATGAGGTCGCGTTTGCGGTGATCGTGGAAGTCGTTTGATTGTGACTTCCGTTATCGAGGCTTGTTTTAATCAGCTACCCATTGTGATTTTTAGACAGCCTACAGAACCCCCTCCAAAGTTTTCGAAAGTTCGCGGTTGACTGGGACGAATTTTTGGAATACTTTGGATCCCAAAATCTAGTAAACTGATTACTCACTTCGTCTGATCGAGCCAGCTAATTTCAATGTTGTTGACTGTAATCTATCTGTGCTTCTTCAACAGACTCCCCTGCGGAGTCACCAATTTCTCCTCGGCTTTGGTCGCCTTGATGATTGCTGCTAGCTCTTATTTATCTGGGGCCGTGTCATAGCCTTGGTAGTCAGAGAGCTGCCATTATAATAATCCAATGCATAAACAGTTTATGCATTTGAGAATTGGAACGCGTGTGTGAGCCCAGCGTTTTGAAATTTCAACTGACCCGAACGCGAGGGTCGGTTCGGGCGGGATTCTGACCTCAAATCCCGTTTGTTACGATTTGACAGCCTGTCCAGTTGTCTATAAATAGACCGCTTTAGGTCAAATCAGAGTCATTCGACTCTTCTTGAAATTCCAACGAAAATTTTTGTTCTCTTCCTCCGGCGACGACTGTTCATCTCCTCCGACGGGATCTCATGGCACCCAAGAAATCCGAAGCTCCTCGTTCTTCCCGATCTGACGCCGCTGCGGCTCGAGAGTCGGCATCATCAGCGCCGGCCGGCGGCGCTGCCGCTCAGGCGAACATGCCGCCTCACCTTCCTCTGATCGGTGGTAAGTATGGACTTCGTGGTCGTTGAACTTGCATCGGCAAGTTTTGGTCTTTGGACCCAACGAGGAAACTCGTTTCATATGACGCGGGGCTGGACTCCGTCGTTTGGTATTTCTGACGCGAGGGTCGACCTACGTGTCTGAATTTTCTGACGCGAGGTTTGACCTTCGCGTCTGACTTTTCTGACACGAGGTTCGACCTTCGCGTTTGAACTTAGTTGACGCGGGTGTCGACCTTCGCGTCTTGCTTTTCTGACGCAAGGTTCGACCTTCGCGTTTGAATTTAGTTGACGCGGGTGTCGACCTTCGCGTCTGGGCTTTGCTTTTGACTTAGCTGATTTTTCTTCGTTTTGCAGTGCGTCATACCAGCGAACCTCTTCTTTTTCGCCACCATTTTGGACATGTAGGTGGCGTGGACATAAACATGACATTCAACTCGCGCCTAGAACTCCCAGTCTTCAGAATTAGGGATAAGAGTCGCGCAGAGTTAGTCACAAAAGCTTCTCCCGAGACTCTTAGGACATTGGTTACGGACGCTAAGTTTGAGCACACAAACCGTAAGCCAATAGTCAAACCTGGATTCCTCTTCGTGGACTTTGTTGACTTTGACGCCGACACCGCTTATGACGGGAACTATAAGTGGCTGCGGAAAGTTGGAGACCGCAACCTTTTCTTACCCAACATGGAGAGAATGTTCCCTATATCTTATTTCCAGTGTGCATCCGTCCCGAGACACATGGATTGGCCCTTGGTTAAGGATCAAGACGGAGTTGCTCTTGGAAATTTGACTTTCCATGGAGTCCGCTCAGCAGGTTATGGTCGACAAGTGACTGTTTTGCGACCAGGTTTATTCGCTAAGGAGTATCCCCTTGGCGAAGTGGCTAGTCCCGCGAGGACTTTTGTTAGGAGATTTGTAGAGAAGAAAGGGGAGTTTCCCGCGCAAGGATTCAGATCTCCTGGCTGGGTTCATTCTCCAGTGTCAGGGTGGTGGACCCGGATGACCAAGTTTGTTTTGGACGAACTGGATGCGCCTCTCTCCCAGGCTGGTTTGAAAGTTCCTGTGCGGGCCACTAAATTCGGAATGGTCCAGAGTCACTTTCACTTTTTCTCTATACTGGAGAAGTATAATCCTGATACTTGCACTTTTTTCACCCCTGTGGGGGAATTAGGCTTCGCTCTTCATGAGATGCACGAAGTCTCGGGTCTTCTTCTTGGAGATTTGCCGTATGAAGAATTTGTTCCGGGATCGGCAGAACTTCAACTTTTAAAGAAGGCCAGCCCCGAAATTTACAACACTTTGTGGGAAGTCATGTGTCACTTCCACATCTGTATGCAGCTGACGGGGGCCCGCGGAAGCGGTATTAAACAGGTGTCTTGGGCGGAATATCTATTCCAGAACTTGGGCAATAAGGGAGGCTTAGTGACCCGATTGCCTGCAAGCACCTTAGAGGAGGTTCAGGCTAGGATTGATGATGCTACCTCCCACTACACCAATGAGGCCAAGGAAGATGTTTTCCCAGCCCATACAGAATTCGAGAGTTTCCATTACCAAGCTCTGTTTCCTATCTCTGATACGGCGCTTTTGGCTGGGTATTTGATGCTGTGGCTCAAGCGGTGCGTCGTCCCGACCAAGCCGATCGATGCTCTCGCTATTGAGGTGATCTACCCCGTCGTCCTTCTAGCCCATGGGAGGCCTGTGAGCCTCCTCAGTGCTATGGTGGGTTGTCTACAATTCGGATTGCGGGAGTTGACTTCGGACTTCGTTGACACTACAGAGGTGGAGTCCGAGGGTCGCAAGACTTTCAAGACTCCCAATCCTAGGGTGCCAATGCTATATACTTATTTGATGGCTTGGTACGTGCTACACTGCCCTTCGTTGATGAGTGCAGCCTCTGCCCCAGGAGATTCATTCATCCCATTCATACAGAGATTAGAATCTGCGAAATGGGAAGGGGGATACATGGTTAGGATTCGCCAAATCCTAACGCGAGACACCAACTTCCATATCTACCGATGTTTCCCCGATTTTGAGGGCGGTATCTACGGTGCGGAATATCAAGACGTAGCAGGCCCTAATGGATTCACTCAGCTCAATGGAGGTGTTTTCCATTGGCTTCTCTCCATCAGGCCAGGCTACTTAGTCTTCCGGCAAGGCGTCAACTGCTTCGTTGAGCCCTACCAACCTCATAGATTTGCCCAGCAGTTTGGGTACGACCAAGTGTACGTCGGTAACCCTCGTCCTCAACTATCGGTCGTGGGCAACTTGTATGAAGGAGCTAGGGCTTGGTATTATTCTGTGGCAGGTTGTACCAAGGCCGTTTTCAGGCTTCCCCACAAAACTGCCAACTCCTACACCTCCATAAGCTTCTGTAATTGGTATCACGCAGCGTCTCAGATTCCCAATTACAACATAAATACATCGTGTCTGAAAGAGATCAGGCACATGTATTCTTTGAGGAGGGGGTCAAAGACGTCCCGTTTGAGAGGGATTGATGAGTTCTTAGCCGTTGAGGACCAGCCTGTTGGGCAGGAAGAAGAACAAACAGCTGAGCCTGTTCCAGAAGAAGAACAACGTGCGGCTGAGCCTCTCATTACGAGAGCGATGAGGAAAAGAAAACTTTCTGCAGAAGAAGCCGGTAAGTATGATAAGCAAACCTGTCGGAAACTGCTGGTTGATTCTCCTCCCAAAGGCCAACCAAAACCCAAGTTGATGGCTGAAGCCATCCGGGCTGCCGTAGATGAAGGCCAACAGGAGTCATCTGTAGCGGGCCTACCGCATAGAACCGGGCTTCGCTCTCAGGGGCCAGCCCTTTCAGGCGAAGCTTCTTCTTATCATCCTCCTGAGGACGAGGAGGATGAGTTACTGACTGCAGACGCAGAATCTACTCTGGTGATGGATCTTCCTCCGTCTCCTGTATCAGAACTAAAGGGTCTTGAAGAGAATCCATCACTTTCTCCTTCAGCTTTAATGTCACAAGCCGGTGACTTAATTTCTAGTCCTACAACAGGACTTATGAATAAACCAGCCGTTGGCACAAATCTTCCTGGGTCTTCAGCTGCTCAAGAAGACGAGGAACGAGTTG
Organism: Asparagus kiusianus; assembly: GCA_022839385.1. Lineage (NCBI taxonomy): Eukaryota > Viridiplantae > Streptophyta > Magnoliopsida > Asparagales > Asparagaceae > Asparagus > Asparagus kiusianus. The sequence continues at coordinate 287,799 of BQKN01000267.1, forward strand.
ATTATGAAGGTTCCTCGATCGGCGGTGAAGCTGACGAAGATAAAGATGATGAAGGTGCTGAAGTTGGCAACTTGCCGGGCGACGACGCAGAAGATGAGGAGCGTGATTCAATGGAAGACATAACTCTTTTTGACGATGCTCCCAAGGCTCTGTCTGATAAGGCATCTGGTTATACGCCTTTTTATCTCACCGGTAAGCTTAGTTTGTTTCGGCTTATCCCGCACGCTTTTTCCGCATTCCGACCGTTTTTTTGTGCAGGTTCGCCAACCCCCGGGACTACTTCAGCTGCTCCTTTAGAGCAAGAACCTGCGTCAGCGTCGGCCCCTTTACAAGAGCAACATACACCTGGCTCCCCTCCGGCAACTGCTTTTCCTACAGCATTGCCCGAGACCACCATTTCATCTGTTACATTGCCTGAAACCACTGTAGCAACTCCTCCTCCAGAACAGCCGGTCGTGCAGGTATCGGCTTCTTTGCCGGAGCAAGCCTTACATGATTCTTCTGTGGTGGCCACTTCACCAAAAGCGGTGATGAAGATCTCACTTGCTCCGACAGAGGCTGGGCCAAGCTCGTCTCAAGCGAAGGCATTGATGGCCCTGACCTCAAGCCCTTCGCAATTGAATATTTCGATTGCTTCTGCAGCTTCGGCACCGGGATCGCCTACTAGCCATCGTCTTGACGCACTAACCTCAGCTGCTGAAGGGGTATCTTCAGGTGCGACCATCAGGCTTGCTAATGCACCTAAGTTCCTTCAGATATCTTTGGTGTATCTAAACACTCTTACGAAGACGGTGGTTGAGTCTTTGATGAATGGTCAAGGGACTCTGAATTCCTTTCGACCTCTCCTGGAAGCAGGCTTAAACAATATTAAGTGTGTGGGCGAACCTCAATGGTTCGAGCGCTGCTCAGAAATCATCCTCCGTTTGGAGGAGAAATTACAACGCTTCGAGACCATGGGTCATAGCGACCTCCAGCCACAAATTGTATCAACTCTGGCTAATCTTCAAGTTGCCGAAGTGATACAACGGGAATCACTGGAGCGGGACTTAGCTGAGAAAGAGCGCCAGGCTGCGGAGTTTCGTGAGCATCATATTCAGAAGCGAGAAGAACTAGAACGCTCGACTACTTCCCTGAATTCGCTCCGTGATAGACTTGTTGAAGCCGAGGCTGAAGTCTTACGCTTGAAGGCCGAAGTTTCTCGTGAAGAAAATGTCGTTAATATCCTCAGCACCCAGGATGCCAACAGTGCTTTGGAATATCATTCACAGGCTTTAGCCCTAGAGGAGGCCAGGAACAAAGTGGCGGCCATCATTACACCAAGTGCGGATGAACTCCGGGCTAAGGCTGAAGCTATAGTGCGAGCTGATCACGAGAAAGAATTAGCTGAGCTCAAGACTCAACTTGCAGCTTTTGACTTGATGCATGAGTGAATTTAGTCTATCAATCTTTTTTTTTTATGTTCTTTTGATAAGAACAAGTTTTGTCTTGTATCACTTTCTTTTAGCTTTTGAATAAAAAGTGATATTGATCTTTTAGTGTTCTTGGCACTTATCATGTCTTGGTTTTAGACAATAAATTACAAAGAATACTCAGCTGTTAGGGATAAATACTTGATTATTCTCCCAGAATTGAATCGCAAAACAGAATTCTTCCTGTGTTATTTTGGTGTTAAATACTAAAAGAAGTCCATAAGTGCCAGAAATATAGTCTTGACTTGATAAGGGGAATATTGTGATCAGGGCAATTTTGAGGGCTTATCGCTCTATTGAAGAGAGTCGATAAGTTGATAGTGTTGCGGTCGGAGCAACTTTGAGGACTTATCGTTCTATTGATGAGAGTCAATAAGTTGGAAGTGTTGCGATCAGAGCAACTTTGAGGACTTATCGTTCTATTGATGAGAATCGATAAGTT
>BQKN01000267.1:289719-301157 GCA_022839385.1 Asparagus kiusianus
ATTGATGAGAATCGATAAGTTGGAAGTGTTGCGATCGGAGCAACTTTTGAGGACTTATCGTTCTATTGATGAGAATCGATAAGTGAATTCTAACAGAGGAGTTATAATCATATTGATAGTGATAATAACTAGATTCAACCTCTGTTAAGATAATAACCATCTGATGAGTTGAGGAGATACAGAGTTTTGAACGCACTCTGTTGCAAAGATCCCATGAATTCAGATGCTAAGTATCGAAGATGGACTCTTCATTTGGAAGAGTTATAACGCTAAGGTAACCTTCGCGTTTGGAGTATGAAACGCTGGTCTGAGCCCAGCGTTTGAACGCGGGTGTGAACCTCGCGTTGAGGTTAAAGTCTTAAGTGACTTTATCCAAGAACGTAAAAGATTTACGTTTTGAAATATAAAACGATTGGGATTCTTTTACCGAACCATTTCAACAGCTTAATAGCTATTATAAATAGACCTGAGTGGTCACATCAAGAGTCATTCGACTCTTTCCACTTTCGGCCATTTCCAAGAACGAGAAATCTCGTTTGACTTCGGCGAGATCTCCGATGAACTTCGTCTCTTTCGTTCGAAAACGCCTCCTCCGATCTACCGTGCTGATGGCGCCACGGAGGACGGGTCCAAGCTCCAAGAAAGTCACCGGGGGGACTTCCGAAACACCGTCGGTTGAGGGCGCCGGCGGTGTTCCTGTTCCTGCGGGGATGTCGTCGTCATCTCCGCCGCTACATGGGCCTCCCTGTCGTGGTAAGTGCCGACTAAAAGAACTTGCTTTGACAAGTTTTCTAAAAACCCTAAATGGGTTCTTGATAACGAGGAAGATGACTCGTTCTAACTGGTTGAAAACGCGGGGTTGGGATATCCTTTGGGTCCCGATCCTCGCGTTCCAAAATTTTTTTTAACATGAGATTCGACCCTCGCGTTTAAGAATTCTGACGCGGGGCTCGACCCTCGCGTTGGAAATTTGGACATGAGACTTTAACCCATTATGTTTTGGGTTCTATCTTTATGTCGATAGCTCATTAACATCTGCTTTCGATTGTGCAGTGCTTCTTCCAAATGTGCCACTTTCGCAAGAACATCATTTTGGGTATATTGGCGGTATTGATGCAAATGAAACTTTCAGTCTTCAAAACACAGTTCCGCTTTGTATTTTCGTTGACTCTGAGAGAACGGACATGATTAGATCTCCTTGATGTTCAACTCTTAGAGTTTTGATCACCGATTTGGACATGGAGACCCCTGCTGGTCATGTCCAGTTTCCCAAACCGGCGTTCATATTCGGGGATCGCATATCCATCAATGATCACCTCGTACATGCAGAAGATTCGAAGCTATTGCGAAAAATTGATAATCGCTACTTCTTCCTTCCTAACATGAAGAGGATGTATCCCCTCTCCTACTTCTTGAATGCAAGCCGTCGTCGGAGTCTGACTTTTGACATAGTTAAGGAGAAGAAAAATGTGTCGCTCGGATCTGGTCGACGGGCTCGTACACAAATCGGAGGGCAGCTCAAGGGATTGAGACCTGGTTTATTTGAGAAGAAGGAACTAGTTCAGGAGATGCCACGCCCAGCGAATATTTTCATTCGCTAGTTCCTTGCAACTCAGGGTGAATTTTCTACCCAAGCGTTCAGATCCCCTGGATGGGTTTGTTCCGGAGAAGGAGGTTGGTGGACCCGCATGATTGACTTCGTTCTTGAGGAGCTTAAGGAGTCACTCATTCAATCGGGTCTCACAATTCCCGTGTTAGCTACTCGACGGGGAGTTGTGCAGAGCTTCCATAATTTCTTCGCTATGTTAGAGAAATATAACTCGGACAGTTGCACATTTTTCACACCTGCAGGAGAGTTAGGTTTTGCTCTTCATGAGATGCAAGCGGTATCAGGATTGCCACTTGGGAAAACACCCTACGAAGAGTTCATCCCTACTACCGAAGAGCTTTCTCAGTTGAGGTTGGCGCACCCAGAAATTTATGCTACTTTCTGGGAGTTGATGTGCCACTTTCATATATGTGCTCAAATCCGTGGGACGCGTGGAGGAGGCATCATGCATACTACGTGGGTGGAATACCTCTTTTAGAATTTAAACCGGAAAGATGTAGCCGTGTCTCGTGTTGCAGCCATCTCTCCCAAAGAAGCCAAAGCTCGGATTAAGGCTTCTAATGCCATCTACAAAACAGAGCATGTAGAGGAGGATTTTGAGGCTGGTGTTGAGTTTGAAAGTTTCCACCACCAGGGTACAATTCCTATTTCTGACACGACTCTACTTGCAGGCTTCTTTATGGTTTGGTTGAAACGGTGCGTAGTGCCGTCAAGACCAATAGAAGCGATCCTGGCTGAGGTTGTATATCCAGCTGTTTTGCTGGCACATGGGAGACCCGTGAGCCTCCTCACTGCCATGGTCGGCTGCATTCAAAACGGCCTAAGGATGTTAACCTCTGATCTGCTCGGCGCCTCGATGGTTAAGGTTGCCAGGAAGAAAGCAGGGAAGAACCCCCAGCCACGCATACCAGTACCGTATACTTACTTGGTGGCCTGGTTCGTGCTGCATTGCCCCTCCTTGATGACGGGAGTATCGGAGAGTGCTGATGCTTACATCCCCTTCATACAGAGATTAGAGTCGGCCACGTGGACTCATTCTTACATAGTCAAGGCTCGACAATTCTTATCTCAGGAGGATAATTACCGGATTTTCTGTTGTGCTCCTGATTTTAACAGAGCTGGCACGAAGGATGCCCGCTTCATGGACTTGCTTTTTGAGGGTTCGTCTTCTTTGGAAGAAGGCACATTCAACTGGCTTCTTATGATCAGGTTGGGCTACCTGGTCTACCGCTTGCGGGAGAAGTGCTTTATTGAACCTTACATGCCTTCTCGGTTTGCTAGGCAATTCGGATATGACCAGCTTTACGTTGGTAATCCTAACCCGGCCTTGGCTCAAGTTGGGAACTTATATGAAGGAGCTCGTGCATGGTACTTCTTTTCCGCCGGGGGAACCCATGCGCAATTTACTCTACCCCATTCGCCGCCTGGCTGTTCCACTGTTGCCGATTTCCGCAGCTGGTATGAAGAAGTTTCCCAAGTCACGGGGTATGATATTTACACCTCCTGCATAAGTGAGATTCGGGAATTGTATCGTTTGAGGAGTCGTTCTTCCAGCACCCGTTTGCCGGGGGTAGAAGAATATCTATCCTGCGAACAAGAAGCATCTGGGGCTGTTGAAGCTCCTAGAAATTTATCTGCCATCGAGCCTCCTAAGGAAGAAACTCTTATGGAGATCGAAGAGGAAACACCGATTGCTGACTCTCCCGAAGAAAAACCAATTCCAAAAGTGCCTGCTTCTGAACCTCGTCTTCTGAGATCGGGTAAGAAGGCTCTTTCTGCTGCTGAGCAGGCCGAGTATGACAGGAGAATGCGTAAACGGCTGCCTGTCGTAGCCAAAAATTCAAAGAAGACCAAGCTGATGGGAGACGCGATACGATCAGCGCATGCTGCATCTCCTGAAAATAGAGAGGATATTACGCTTCCCACCGCTCCTCCAAGTCTTGAAGCAACAATCGGTGAGCAGGAAGAGGATATCTTAGGCTCCGCGTCAGAAATGGTCAAGACATTCTTATCTGAAGCCCCGCACACCTCTACTCGCACTGATTATGCGGACTGCTTCGTTTATCCGACCGCCCCACCCCCAAGATCTGAGACACTGAGGGAGCTCATCGAACAATTGGAACGTTGGATGCAAAGGACCATTGACGTTGTCAGTCTCGGGGACGTAAGTTACAAGGTTTTTGAACCTCATTTGCTGGAATGCTTGGCTAAGATCAAGCATCAGGGTGATAAAATATGGACTGAGAACTGTCGTGAGAGCCTCATCATCTTGGAATATGAGCTGGAATTCCTCTCCATGCTGCAACGTGACGACATAGGCCCAGAAGTGGATCGGGCTCTTTCTGAGGCCAAGGCTTCGAAGGCACAACAGCAAGAGGTTCTTCAGAAGAGTTTATCCGAAACAGAACCTCGTCTTGCTCACTTGCGTGATGAACATGCCCAAGTACAGAGGGACATGGGCAACCTTGCTGTGGGTCTCCGGGATACTGCAGCAGAACTTGCTCGAGCTGGTGTTGAAGTCCCTCAGATAAACGCTCAACTAGCTGATGGTGTGGAGATTTTAAGAGGATTCACTGGTTATTGCGATGGACTCTTCAAATGCTATTGCGACGAGATTGTCGCTGCCGATAAACTTCGGCGAGAACTTGCAGAAGCAACGCCTAGTGAAGAGGAACTCAAGAGCAAGATAACTAAAGACATCAGAAATGCTCGCGAGGAAAATATATTAGCGCTGAAATCTAAACTCAAGTCTTTCAGATTGATGAGCCCCGATGTTTAGGGTTTGCGCTATTTTTGGTAGAGGGATAAATTTGTATCATTTTCCTTTCAATTGTTTTCACTTTTGTATTCAGATTAACAATATTGAATGGAAATGATATCATTTTGGTTTTCATTATCTCTTTTGTTGAGATATGATTCAAGACAATGAAAAACGTAGTGTCGACTCAATATGAAAACGAAATTCTCTTTATTATCATTTATAAAACAATTCTAGAAAATTTCAATCGTCAGAGGTGTAGTGTTAACTTGACGAAATACAAAGTAGAGTTACACTATAAATAGGCAACCCCCAGCCTAATCTAGCGGGGGATTAGGGGGCAACATGATTCACGGGAAATATCTTTTTAAGAATTTCTCATTGATTGGCATCATGAGCCTGTCTCCTTGTTGATTGATGAGGCGATATGCTCCGTTCGAATAAACTGAGTCTATTACGAAGGGCCCTTCCCATTTAGGATTGAACTTCCCTTTGGTTTTGTGTGTCATCACCATGGGTCGTCTGTTGGCCAAGACCAAATCGCCTTTCTTGAAAGTTCGTTCCTTAACCTTTTTATTGTAGGCTTTGGAAATCCGCGCTTGATAGAGTTCGATCTGCTGCTTAGCTTGAAGTCGTTTGTCGTCTAGGGCTTCAAGTTCTTGCAGGCGCCGTTGATGCTTTTCTTCTTCTGTTAGCCCCGTCGCGATAGTGACTCTCAGAGAAGGAATCTGAATTTCTAGTGGTAATACGGCTTCGCAGCCATATACCAGCGAGAACGGTGTAGCTCTCGTAAGGGTCCTCACCGTTGTACGGTAAGCCCATAAACATTCGCCGAGTCTTTCATCCCAATCACGTCGAGTCTTGGAAACGAATTTCTTGAGAAGTTTCACGATGGTTTTGTTGAAGGCTTCTGCAAGACCATTCGCCGGCGGGTAATATGCCGTAGATGCAACGCTCTGGATTCTGAATTTGTCACAAAATCTCTGGAATCCAAAACTGACGAATTGCGTCCCATTGTCATGAACTATCTGCTTCGGGACTCCGAAACGGTAGACAACATGGTGTTTGACGAATTTAATTACGTTGGAAGTTTTGACTTCTTTCAACGGGATTGCCTCCGCCCATTTGGAGAAATAGTCAGTTACCGCTAGGATGAACCGATGTCCTTTAGACGTCGGAGGGGAAATTGGTCCCACGATATCCATTCCCCACTCTTCGAATGGCCAAGACGCAGATATGGGATGTAAGTTCCCAGGTGCTTGGTGGATAAAATCCCCATGAATTTGGCACGCGTGACAACGTTTAGCGTAGTCAACCGCATCTGAAAACATCTTCGGCCAATAATAGCCGATTCGCCGGAGGCGATCTCCTAGTTTAGCTCCGGGCTGATGAGCTCCGCACATTCCGTCGTGGGCTTCTTTAAGAGCTTCCCTTGCTTCCTTTCGAGAAAGACATCGAAGCAAAACCCCGTCATGAGATTTACGATATAGAGTCTGAAAGACTGCATCATAATAGAATCGGAGGGCCTTTCGTTTGATGGCGGCCGCTTCCTTAGGGTCATTGGGTAAAATTCCGTATAGGACATAGTCAATATATGGAAATCGCCAATCTCTAGACTCGAATTCTATGGAGGTTGTACAGACCTCCTCCGCCAATGTCTTGTCTGAGCTTTCCTCCTTAGGAATCTTGGAGGAGTATAGTTCACGTCCTGAGACTGGAATCGTTTCGGTTCCTGGTGGTAATGCCAGCGAAGTTGCCAATGAAGCCAAAGCATCTGCGTAAGCGTTCTGGGCTCTTGGAATGTATTCGATAAAGAATCCCTCGAACTGCTTAGCTTGCCTCAGCACTGCGAAGTAGTATGGGATTAAGTCCTCATGACGTACTTCGTACTCCCCTCGGACTTGATTCACAATAAGTTGAGAATCGCCAAAGGCCTCTAGGTGCCGAATGTTGAGTTCTTCGGCAAGCCGCATCCCTAGTAATAATGCGTTATACTCAGCTACATTGTTGGTACACGGTTCGATTAAGGAAAATCCTCTTGGGATTACGTGGCCGTTAGGCGATACGAGCACCACTCCTACTCCCGCAGTAATCGCTCCGTGAGGGTTTGCTCTAGACGCGCCGTCGAAGAATAGTTTCCATACTTGTGTAGATTCTTGAGCAACACAAGCTTCGGTGATTTCGTCGGGCAATTCTTCATACAACTTAGATGTCCCTGGTACCGGGTGATCGGCCAAGAAATCTGCCAATGCTTGACCCTTGACTGCCTTTTGGGGCATAAATTGCATGTCGTATTGTGACAAAAGGATGGCCCATTTTGCAAGCTGGCAATTCAGAGACGATGGTTTCGTCATCAGGACTCTCAAAGGATTCACCTTAGAGATGACATGAATTGTCTGTCCAACTAGGTAATGTCGCATCTTTTGAACCGCGAATACCAAAGCGAGACATTCTTTCTCGACCGGGTTGTACCGATGTTCGGCTCCCATCATGGTCCTACTTAAATAGTAGATGGCTTGTTCTTGGCCTTGGTCATCGTTTTGGGCCAGCAGCGCTCCCAGCGAATGATCCATAGCCCTCACATATAGTAGGAATGGTTTTCCTGATATAGGAGCCACGAGAACCGGTGGCTGGGCGAGATACTTTTTGATCTCTTCAAATGCTTTTTGACATTCCCCATCCCACACGAAGGATACTCCTTTCTTCATGAGTTTCGAGAAAGGTTGGCAGCGCCCCGAAAGGTTAGATATGAACCTCCGGATGTAGGCTAGTCTACCTTGCAAACCTCGGAGTTCTTTGAGGTTCTTTGGCGGTGGCATGTCTTGGATGGCGCGCACCTTTTCTGGATCTAGAGAAATCCCCTTGGATGTGACAATAAATCCCAGGAATTTTCCACTTGATACTCCGAGAAATGATTTTGTTGGGTTCATCTTCAGCTGATGTGTCCGCATGATATCGAACATTGTCTTCAGGTCTGCAAGATGATCTTCTTTACATTGGCTTTTCACAGCTATGTCATCAACGTAGCACTCTATCTTCTTACGCAGATGTTCGTGGAAGATAGTGTTCATCGCACGTTGATAAGTCGCGCCTGCATTTTTCAGGCCGAAGGGCATCACTGTATAGCAATACACTCCCAGCGGTGTTCTGAATGCAGTATGCCTCTCGTCGTCCGGGTGCATCTTGATTTGATTATACCCAGAGAATCCATCCATGAAAGATATTCTTTCGTATCCGCAGGTGTTGTCGATCATAACATCCGTAATAGGAAGCGGAAATTCATCTTTTGGACAAGCTGCGTTAAGGTCACGAAAATCAATGCATATACGGACCTTACCGTTTTTCTTGGGAACTGGAACAATGTTAGCTACCCAGTCTGGGTGTTGTTCTTCCCTGACAAAGCCCGAGTCAATGAGCTTCTTCACTTCAGACTCAATTTCTTCCATGATCTCGGGACGAAACCGGCGTTGTTGTTGTTTAACGGGCTTGGCATCCGGATCAATGTTGAGACAGTGCACGGCTACTTTTGGGTCAAGACCAGGCATGTCTTCATAATTCCAAGCAAAGACATCTATATATTCTCGGATGAGAGATATAAGGTCTTCTTTCTCGGAAGATGATAAATCTTCGGCTATGAAAATGGGCTTGGAATCATGTTCGTCTCCCATGTTAACCTGAACCACTTTATCTTCAGTGGGTGGTTCGCGTTGTTCGAATCGCATATCCCACAAAATGTTAAGACGTTTGATCCAGGGGTCATTGGTCGATTCCATTAACCCTTCATCATTCCCTGCGTCTTCATCCGGGTGATCGATTGAAACCATATTCACGGTCAGATTTCTAAAGAAAGGTCCGATACTGACATCGGACTCATATGCAGATGTTCCAGATGAGCGATCCTGACGCAGATAATTACTTATTTCATTTTCCGAGACAGCGGGAGGTGTGATAAATCCTAAACCCCTTCTAGTCTTTTGATAGTAATCTGGGGGTTTTCCTTCGGGGGTTAGGGACATTCGGATTGGCGTTCGCCTTCCCTTCCCGAAGTTTAGACCTTGCTTTTCGTTAAAGTCATACCCCATTTGTTTCATTAGTCGAAGGGAGTTAGGTTCGTGATAATGGAATTGAGGAACTCCATCGTCTTCCTCCGAGCTTCCTTGTTTGAGTTGTATCAGTTTGACTTTTCCGAAACAGATCGGCTTCCGCCCTTTCCTTTTGGATGGGACTTTAAAGAAAGCCTTCTGTGCGTCCTCTATTTCTTTGTCTGAAATAAAAGACGACTTGATCGGCAATGTGAGTGATGCTTCTGTGCACAGTATGTGCCATGGGTTGGTACCTGCACTAGAATTATTCTCTATTTGTTTATTGTTAAGAGAGACATCAGACAAGTACGCTAAAATGAAATCTTCATTAATGCACCACTCGCCCCCACTCGGTACATCATTATTACTTTCACCCTGACCCATTACATCAAAGTTTAATTCCCAAGGACAGTCTTCGTCAGGATTTGGCTCGATGTCAGCTTCGTTACCGTTGTCTACATCTTCTTTCTCCTGGGACTCCAGATAGAAGACGGAGTCGGTGTGGAAATTTTCTACTCCTCGGAAGGGGTATTTTTCTGCGATTAAGGTTCGAACTTCGCCCTTGTCATTGACGTACTTCATAACCTGGTGCAGGGTGGATGGGACAATGCGGTTTGCATGTATCCATGGTCGTCCTAGCAAAAGATTGTAAGACGTGTACGCATCTATGATGTAGCATGCTACCTCAGACTTGAGATCTCCGATCTGGCACCTGAGCTTGATCTTTCCCAGGGGTCGGGTACTATTTGCATTGAACCCGAAGATAGTAGTCTGAGTAGTGTGTAGTCGGTGCATAGGAATCCCTAATACCTGCATGACCCTGTAGGGCATGATGCTGAGTGCGGAGCCCGGGTCAACCTGAACACGACTGATTTCCGAAGATCCAATATACCCTGTGTAGTACAGTGGTCGGTCATGTTCGTGTTTGACCTGCATGTCTTCTTGTGTGAATGATATGCATGGTAGACTTCTTGCCGCCTGCAGACATTGCAGACATGTTTGATCATCAGAAGCCTCGGGAATCGGAGTGACTTGTGTAATAAAGCTCTCCGTATTCTTTAAAGCTTCGATCAGAGCTTCCTTGGTAGTTTTAGATAACTTCAAGAGCTCGTATAAAGTGATTCTGGCCGGTATGTTGGCCAATTGTGCCATGACGTTGAATTGAAAGGGAGCACTTGACTCCCCGAGTTCCTGGTGAAGATTTTTATTGAACCGGAGCTCTTTTTGTTTGCCTTTGTCGATCGGCTTCTTCGGCATAGAACCTCCAGCGTCTTGGGGCTGTTCTTCCACCTCTTGAGCATTCTGACCGTAATCCCTCAAGTAGGCTTTTCCTGACCGAGTGCCAGTGTTGTCTCCTGGATATGCTGCCAGGACAATTCTCTCCTCTTCTGAATCAGTAAGAGGTTTGAGGTGGTCATCGTTTTCGGTAATGGAGGGGCTAATCATGTTGGAAGATTTAGCCTTGCCTCCCTTCTTTCTAGACGAGGTGTTCGTCCACTGTTGATCTCCAAGCAAGTCAGGGTGGACCCACATGATTTCCCCTTTTGGGGTGGTGAGGGGTACCAACCCCCTGTCCTTCTGACTATGCAAGTCAGCATTCTTTAGGTGCATTTCTCCCTTGCGGATGGGTACAACACCGTTCGCGGTTACCACCGGGGGAAAGTCACCAAATTGGACCGCTATCATATTAGTGGATACGGTCTTCTGCTCTGGCTTCAAGGTGAGCACATTAGCATTTACCAAATTCTGCAAGATGTCTTTGAAGACATAGCACTTTTTGGTAGGGTGCCCCAGAAATCTGTGGTAACGACAATAGTTGGGGTCGTCCACTTTCACTGCTTCATCTGGCTTCCTGATTTCAGGCAACTGGAGCTTGTTGTTCTTTCGAAGCAATTGGAATAAGGTATCCACATGCTCCTCTTTGAATGAGTATTGTTTGGGCGCTCTTTGCTGATTTGGCATTTTGCCTTGCTTGTTCGGCGGCGGAACTCGCGTGTAGTCGGCTGCCAAAGTCTCTTTTCCCTTAGACCGCTGGGCATTTTGCTGATTGCGTTGCTGTTGCGGTTTGGGTTGTAGCACTTCTTCAGCTTTGACACGCGCCACTATCTCCTCTGCTTGTTCTCCTTACGAAACTAGTTGTCTCCAGGAGCGACACTCTGCTACTCCCATCTGAGCAAGGAGTTGGGTCTGCAGGTTGTGCCTGCATGTTTCAACCAGAGTTGATTGAGTCATACCTGAGGGACATCGTAATGCCATGCTACGGAATCTTTCCACGTAGGCTTTGATGGACTCTCCCTTCCTTTGCTTGGTGGCGAGGAGAGTTGGGACTGAAACCTCCGTGTCGTCCTCAAAGAACCTGGCCAAGAATAGCCTTTCCAGGTCTACCCATTTCTGGATAGATCCTGCAGGCAGTTTCATAAACCATTCAAAGGCAACTCCTTTTAGCGTGCCAATGAATAAGCGGGTCAAGATGGCGTCATTTGCTACCACGTCTCCAGTTTGGGATTTGAAGTAGTAAATGTGCTGATTTGGCGATCCCGTACCGTCGAACGGTTGCAAGGTTGGAGCCTTAAATTTTGGCGGGTAGGGAGATGTATCCCATTCCGCAGGATAAGGTCGAACCACTCCTTCTTCGCGGAGCTCGCTCCTGTTAGCAATTGCATTAAGACGAGCTTCTAACTCATCCACTTTGGTGGACTGAGGGTGCAGTTCTTTTTCCATCTCCTTCTCACCTTCGGAAGAGGATTCAAGATTGTGAGTCTCACGATCTGAATGTTCGTGCGCTTTCTGCTTTCCCTTTGAAGTTGTCTTCCGGGAAGACTCAGGTTTGTGGCCTTTTTCGGCGAGGAGCTGGGCCAACATATCCTTTAATTGGAGAAGTGTCTCCTGTTGCGCCTGGAGCATGACATGGTGCTCGTTCACCTTTTTGGCTATATCCTCGGGGCTTTCTGTCATGTAGGCAGAAACTCCTTGTGCTCCGGCAGAGCTT